>JZKD02S1892867.1:0-23178 GCA_000966675.3 Picea glauca | reverse complement strand
AAATCATCGCCTCTCACAGAGGTATGTGTACTAGCAAGATCCCCAAATACAAATAAATCTGTAGAAATATCTCTGATGCTAGGCGAGTATCCAGGGGTTATCCCTTCAACTAACTTCGCGTGACCTCGTGATTGACTCTGGTGTGAGTGGAACCTCCTGATATTACCAATTATACAATGGACTTCTCAACTCCCTATCTCAGACACATATGCTGATTTATTTGCCTTGGAAAAGTTTACTCACAAAATTCTATTCCAAGGCACTAAATCCTAGACTAGTTTGTGCACCCTAAAAATAAAATCATGACAAATCAATTTTAGTTTAAAGAGTAAATTTTATTGGTCGTGATTACTCAAAAGGGTATGGAAACAAAAATCATGATGTTATGACTCTGCAAAAGATAAATATGAATATAATGCAAAGTCTACCTTTAACTTTTCAATGAATGATATGTTAATAAAAACAGTGCAATTTTCAATTTCAATTCTGCAATTCATAAGTAAAATGCAATCTTTCACTAAATGTACTAAGCTAAAGATAAAGGTTCAAAGAAAAAAATGTTAACCAATGAAAAATGCCTATTTTTTTGTATTTTCAATATATCATAAAGAAAATGCATGGACTAAGAAGCAGCTTGATATAAAAATTATAATATGTATAAACGAAATAACTCAAGCAGAATACCAAGCAACCAAGAAAACAACTGGGGGTTCAAGGACAAATCAAAAATGAAAAAACAATGAGAAAGACTACGCCCATAAATTCAACTCCCAACAGGCTTCCTTTCAACCCAGAGAAGCTCAACAGGCACTACAGAGACCTAAGAAGGCTCAACAAACATCAAAACTCACCCAAAAGTCACTAAACCAAGCAAACAAGCAAGGAAAAGTGGTATATGCGACTGTTCAGGAGAATAATGCGTATATACACAGCTTGTAGAGAGGCAGGATGCATGTGTACTCGACTGTCAAGGAAAAAGGTGCATATAGGATTTAAAACAAGGCCAGACAAGGGGAAAAAGGATGAAAACTTAGACTGAGAGTGAACAGAATATGTCAAGCAGTGATACGACAAGAAACACAAAGGAAAAAGAGCAATGCAAGAAGAAAAAGTACTTCAACCCTTAGAAGGAAGATCTCTCCCCAGTGGAGTCGCCATTTCTGTTATGAGGGAAAAACTCTCTATGGCAAAGGGTAAACCACAACAGACAGGTATGAATGCAGAAATCAACTCAATTCCATTGTATGCTATATGAACTAATGTGAAAGATAAGAAAGAGGCCTACCTCGATCCAACGTTTGATGATGTTCCACCATTGAACACTTTGACCCAAAGATTTATTCCTGCAATAAGTTCTCAACAAATAAGGAAAGCAAGTATATAGTGATAATGTAAAGGAGTTAGTACATCAGATAGCATAATCCATTAATAAACATTACAAACATGCCCATGGATGATAATCATATATTTTCACGATACCAATAGGATGAGAAAGGAGTATTTCTATTAATAATTGATAAAAAGAAGTGTCAACATTACAGACTTCCGTGTCAGCATGGTTCGAAACCAAGGAACCAAGTTCCTTCCAACTGGGCCTCCACCACTTCAATCCTCCACCAAAGGCAATCTCAAAGGAGAGAGACATTGAGGTTCTCTCGACAATAGGGAAAGAGCTTGGGGGATGAACATTGTGTTCATACTTGAGGGACAAAGGGATGCAGACTCAATATGAAGTAATTTCTCCAGAGTAACTTTTCTATCAAAGTTGAATGCTTTCTCCTCTTTTCCATAGCTCAAAATTGTGCTCTTATAGCCTTCAAAATACAACTGAAGGGCCGAGTTAGAGCGTTTCTAGTATATGGAAGGCCAAGGATCAGATATCTCTTGTCGTGACATGGAAACCCAACTCCATTTTAAATCCTGATGTAGTACGTAGGTTGTAGTGGAGAAGCCTATGTATACGCTTGTTGTATAGCTGATAGGGCACATATATATGGAAAAATGTTTATTTTTAGTTCTAGATTTATCAAAAAGGGATGATAAGTATGCATAGGGAAATGTTAAAAGGCCCTTTGTGCAACATATCAATGGTGAGACAAATCTTGCTATAAAAATCTTGACCAAAAAAATCCTTCATACACTGGCCCTTTCGTCATCACCTGCATGTAGATGAAGTCTCACCTGAGGCATCTATTGGGGTTGCAGAAATCACATTTCTGCAGTAGTGAGGTAATGGGAGGTGATCATCCTTGTCATTCTTACCTATTTGTTTTGCTCATGTTAGTGTGTGTTGGTTACTTAATGAATTCAATTACATATTACCTTTATACTTCATACTACACCTGAAACCAATCACTGTAACATTAATGTTATTGTGCAATGATCACACACAAAATAATTCTAGTCTAACATGCATCAAGAATGTATCCATGATCAATCACATAAAAGACAAATAAACACAATAGTTAACATGGTTCACCCAACTTTGGGCTACGTCTAAAACGACTGGCTTCTTTATTATTATTTATGCAATTGTCTCAGGCTTGTGCATTGCACTTACAAAGACACATCATCTTATGTTTTCCTTCTCCTAGACTAAGCATTGCATAGTGAAAGCCTCTCTCTTTCTTTGCATCATCTCCCGAACATTCATGCATAGACTCTTTCCTCTCAATCTATTCTATCACTTTATTTGTCCATAGCACAAAACCCATAGTATTGCTCGAGAGGAACCCCTATTTTCCCAACCCATTACATATTTATACATAAATCCTAGGGCTTAAAACCCTACTTTTATCATCCCAAAAACCCTATTACAATTCATGATAACTCAATTTGACTTGTTGTTCAGCATGATTTTACCTATTTTTTCATATGCATGTTGCTTTTGCACTTCCTTCTATCTTTAGCATGTCGGGCTATCATCCTTCCTTTTCTCTCGCTTTCTTATTTTTCTTTTATTATATGATTTATTCTTTTTCTTTATTCCTCTCCATTGTTCCTCTTACTACGGACTGTACTTCTGAATGTGCCTCAACTACGCACTCTCGAACCCTCCTTGCCTTCCTTATTCCTCTTCTTTTGCGCACATATTCCATACTTAGTATTTTTATGAATATTATTTCCATAATGCCTGTCCAAAATATTAGGAGGATTCTACACCATGTTTTGAGGCTTCCACTATACTCTTTCAAGGGAACATTGAGCACCTACACAAAATTGGTCCATCCTTTTGTGAGATGTCCCTTTCTCATGAGGGTTTTATGTACATGTGGCTTAACCACCTTATTTTATTATTGTTTTAGAGTAATTAGTTGTAGGAGAATGGAATTTTACTCTTCTTAGGACCAAATATAAGGAATCACATGAGATAAAAATATTTTATTGTAAAGGAAGGTGAGCACCACTCTATAAATAGAGGTTCCCTTTCTCACTTGTACTCATGGTTTTATTTTTGGAGATATCTCTTTGGAGACTAATTGACATATCTTTGTTGGAGCATTTATGGTGTAAAGGGTTATTTCTTTGTGGATGAATATTTTCAATTATTGAAGCTTCTCTATATTGGTTTTATTTGGTGCATAAGGATTAATGGTGAAATTCTCAAATCTTCTACAAGTATTCAATATCGATACATTTGAGGGGTAAGTCTACCACTTTGAAGAAATATTATCTAGGATTTTTCCTTCTTTCTTCCTTTGTTTCTTTGGTGATTATTTGGTACCTTGCTTTGATCTTCCTTTTGATTCACTAGAAATAAGTATTAAGTAAATTCATCAAATCATAGTTGATCTAGTTTGTGAGGGTTTTTCCATAAAGGTTCCCTTCTTGCAGACTTTGATATTCACTATTTATCTTGATTGGGTGAAGGATTACTCTTTCTATTGGTTCTAATCCCAAAGTCCTAATCCTTGAAGGAAATAATCTAACTCCTTGGATGTTTTCTTCTTGACATCATTTCCATTTGATTCACCTTGACTCCATTTCCCTAGTGGGATTGGCACTGATCTCCATATCCTTCTATCAATTATTCTAAAACCCTAAAAACCCTAAAAATTCATTTTACTAAGGACACTTTCTACATCACCTTGTGCCTCATTACCTAGTCTTGGTAATCCTATTAGGGATACCCTCCTTGAGATAGATGAGAGTCAACCTAAAGTGCATAGGATAGGTTATTGAGGTGATAGTGATGATCATCCTAGCAATTTCCCTTGAGTTGTACCTTGTGAATTAGTGATTTTATCATTAAGTATAATTTGAGGGGTAACATTTTGGTGTTGTTACTGGGGATAAAGCCCATTCTCTCAGCAAATTTAAAGATAATTTTTTTTGAGTGTGTTATTGAATATATTCTTCTCACGTGGCGACTCCATGAAGAGACAAAGCCCTTTTTCCTTATAGTTTTTAAATAATTTTCTAAATGTAAAGGTGATCACATACATCAATGCGAAGGATCTTGAAGAAAACATCATATTGGTGAATCCACCCTGGTATTTCTATCAGGTACAATCATTGCTCAGTTCATATTTTTAGTGTCAACTTTATATTGAAGACCCAATATAAATGAAAAAATGGATTTTCCTTTGTAGTTGGTCAATTGGTATGCTCTTTTTTATTTTTAAAATATCTTAGGTTTTCCCCATGATAATTTCGATGTAGATGCAAGGGAAAATTTGGGCTTTCATGGATGTGGTAATTTAGTCATACAACATATATCTTCTTTCATTAAATTCAATTTGAGCATTGATCTCTGTCATGAAGATGATATGATGATCTTTTATGTGATAAGTCTCACAGGGGATGCAAGGATGTGGTTTGAAGGTCTTGGAAAGGGAGATCTTTAGTATTTTTTAGGTTTTTTTGAAGATTTTTTTAAACGATAGGGCCCTAAGGATCATGCATAATCCATGGTTATTGTTGAAAATTTCAAACTAATATATGGTGCACAAAACCCTATTAAGGAAGCTCTTGGCCCTCCTATTGAAGATGACATTCCAAAATTAAAAACAAAGAATGCTTTGACCTCAAATACCACCATTGATGTAGTTAGGGAACCTTGTGAGAATCCTTTGGTTGCTTCTATCCCCATGTTTTCACATTCTAGGAGAAAATTACATGAAGAGGAAGGGCATGACACCACTTTTAAGGTCTATGGTGACATCGGTTTTCCATCCTTGCATGATAACAATGACTATGTTTCATTCCAAGAAAATGCAGATGGAAAATATTCCAAGAGACATGACAACATAGTTGAATTCAAGGACTTTCTTGATGAAAAAGGAATGAACAAATATTCCTCCACCTCCATCGGGAAAGAGAATCACAATAACATATCCATGGACATCCATGAGTTTCATTATGAAAAAAAGGAAAAATATTTCACATCACCTTATAATGATAACCATGATGGGGAAAATTACGTGTTTGTGTTTCCCCTAAATGGAATGAGACCATAGAGAAATTGTCTTGATGCTCATCAAGGACATATCACGAGTTTGAAAGTTGTTGGTGATACAATTTCTTCTTCCTTAAAAACTGACCAGGGAACCATCAAAACTGAGAAACAACCATGTATAAATTTAACAATATACTTGGAATGATGTATGCCACAATACCTTGATTTTGATACCCCAAATCAAAGGAAATATTAGTTGTAATCACAAGGAAGTTGAACTAAGAAAATATGAATAGTCCTCTAAGGTTAAGAAATCATGTGCCTATCTGTGAATACTAACATCATTAACTTGCAAGAAAATAGTTTCATTGTGGTTTATTTTGATGTCTCTCCTAATTTTGATTGTGATAAAAAGAAGCACAAGACTTTCCTTGTGTAAACTTTGGGTCGTGAACTTGACAAAGAAGAAACATATGGATGTCTCCTTGGGGATAAATATGGATCGAAACAAGATGAGTGGAGAAAAGGTGATTCATTTCCTAGAATTGAAAAAGGTTTATATGTGCATGAAGAAATATTACACCACTTTGACAAGCCCTATCCAAAAGGAGGTAAGAAAATTCTCTTAGTAGAGATATCATGTTTTTTTATGAAGACAATCGCATTGAGATTAATATCATTGATAAGACAAAATATGAATGAATGTTTCATCCTTAATATGGATCCACCTGGACATGGAACAAATGTGAAAAAGCCAACCTCTGTTTTCCATTTGATTTTGAACAAAACCAAAAAACCTACATCCAATAGTTTGATGGTCCTCTAGTCCACAATATTAATAATGATGGTGAATATAGTGATGGTTCAATGAAAATTATTGATAATATGTGAGTAGAATAATTCCTCCCTGATGGTATACATTTCAAAGACATGGTTTATAAGAACCCACAAGAGAATTTATGTGTTTTTTGTGATGGCCACCATGAAGATAAAATTCACCAGTGAAGGGGTGAAGAACATGATGGTGTAAATAATTATGCCTCTACTTGTGGTTCTTGGGAATGTTTGCAAAGAAATTATGGAATATTTCAAGTTGTCTATCCTTGAACCTATGACCTAGTTTCATGACCAAAATGGCACAAATGGTCCTCCACTCTCACTCAATCACCAGGTAGTATTGATCAAGCCATCTACTAAAACACATTATACAGTGTCAAACCTAGATTTAGGGATGGTGAGTAGACCCTTTTTTCCCAAAAAATTATGGGATCCTAGAAAAGAGATCATGAAATGTTCAGGTATGAGATTACAACATGAGGAATTTATCATTTCAAAAAAAATTGTTCTTTCATGGATGTGGTAACTTATTCATACAACATACATATTATTTCATTGAATTTAGTTGCATTGGTCTCTGTCATGAAGATGATATGATGATTTTTTTTGTGATAAGTATCAGAGGGAATGCAAGGATGTGGTTTGAAGGCCTTGGAAAGGGAGACATTTAATATTTTGCAAGGTTTATTGAAGCATTTTGCAAACAATGGGGCCCTAAGGATCACGAGAAATGGATGGTTATTGTTGACAATTTTAAACTAATATATGGTTCACAAAACCCTATTAAGGAAGTTCCTGACCCTCCTCTTGAATATGGCATTCCAAACTTAAAACAAAGAATGTTTTAGCCTCAAATACCAGCATTAATGTAGTTAGGGAACCTTGTGAGAATCCTTTTGGTACTTCTAGACCCATGTTTGCACATTCTAGGAACAAATTACATGAAGAGGAATGACATGACACCGCTTTTAAGGTCTCCAGTGACATCGATTCGCCCTCCTTGCATGATAACAATGACTATGTTTCATTCCAAAAATATGTAGATGGAAAATATTCCAAGAGACATGAAAAAATGGTTGAATTTGAGGATTTTATTGATGAAAACGGAATGAACAACTCTTCCTCCAACTCCATCTGGATAGAGAATCACCATAACATATCCATGGAAATCCATGAGTTTCATCATGAAAATAAGGAAAAATATTGGGCATCACCTTATAATGATAACCATGATGGGGAAATATACATGTTTGTTTTTCCCTTGCATGGAATGAGAACATAGAGAAATTTTCTTGATGCTCATGGAGGACAGATCACAAGTTTGAAAGTTGTTGGTGATACAATTTCTTCTTTCTTACAAACTGACTAAGGATCTGTCAAAACTGAGGAACAAATCTGTATAATTTTAACAATCTACTTGGAAGGGGTTATGCCACAATACCTTGAGTTTGATAGCCCAATAAAAGGAAATATTAATTATAATCACAAGGAATCCAAAGTCAAAAAATTTGTATAGTCCTCTAAGGTTATGAAGGTATGTGCATATTTGGGAATACTAACATAATTAGCTTGCAAGAAAATAGTTTCAGGTCACATGTGGTTTATTTTGATGTCTCTCCTAATTTTGATTGTGATAAAAAGGAGCACATGACTTTCCTTGTGTAAAATTTGGGTCGTGAACTTGACAAAGAAGAAGCATATGGTTGTCTCCTTGTGGATAAAAATGGATAGAAACAAGATGACTAGATCAAAGGTAATTGGTTTCCTAGAACTGAAAAAGGTTTATATGTGCATGAATAAATATTCCACCACCTCGACAAGCCCTATCCACAAGGAGGTAAATAAAATTATCTTAGTAGAGATATCATGGTTTGGTTTTTGATGAATACAATCACACTGAGATTAAGATAATTGAGAAGACAAAATATGAATGAATGTTTCATCCTTAATATGGATCCACCTAGACATGGAACAAATGTGACAAAGCCATCCTGGACTTTCCATTTGATTTTGAACAAAACCAAAATGCCTACATGCAATAGTTCGATGGTCCTCTAGTCCAAAATATTAAGAATGATAGTGAATATAGTGATGGTCCAATGAAAATTCTTGATAATATGTGATCAGAATAATTCTTCCCTGATGGTATACATTTCAAAGACATGTTTTATAAGAAACCACAAGAGAATTTATGTGTTCTGTGTGATTCCCACCATGAAAATAAAATTCACCAACGAAGGGGTGAAGCACATGATGGTGTAAATTGTTGGATAGTTGGTTGTCATTGATGTCGACCCTGGTCAACCCCAGAAGAAGCCTCTAGAAGTTATGGGTTTGTTCGAAGGAATAAGTGATGGGTGTATTTGGAGAAGTATCCAAAGTGGTCTCCTTACAGTGTAGATTTAAGCATGGCCCTCATGGGAAGACACTTTGAAGAAGTCTAAAAGAAACAAACAGGTGTGGTCATGGATCCCAAATTTGTTTGAGGAAAAAGAGGATGAAGGACAATGCAAATACATGTAACACCCTCATATATGAATAGTCCTCATTGTTCCATTTCCAATGGTTGGTGGTACATCATGTAGTTCCTCACAATTTAGGATTTATACGCTCATGAATTTGAAAGCCCCGAAGAATGGTTAAGAAGCCCCTAAATGGTTACAACAAGAATTTACAAGTAATTAGTTAAAGGGTAAAGTGGTTATAACAAGAAAGTACAGGTTGACCCTAAAGTTAAGGAAATAATTCACTTGAAAAATTGTACAAGTATGTTCATTGAATATCTATAAAGTGAGAAAGATATCTATTGGTGAATTTGACATGGTGAATATGTGATAGTGAAGGAGTGTGAAGGCGAAGGTCTCTGAATTTCAAAGAATAGTGAAGGGTTTTAAAAAAAAAAAACTAATTTAGCTAACCCTTGCGGGTCAGGATATAGGTGTTCCATGAGGCACCCTCATGGGTTGTATGACACTCATCCCATGAGGCCTCGTTACATGACTGGTATTTTACTAGCAAGGCTGAGACTTATTAGAGAGAGATGCTTATTCTAGGTTGCTGAAGTCTGAGCATAATATTATGATGCAGTCAGGTTTGTTACAGAGTTAAAGATATGTCTATATGCATGTTTTGAAGGTTATGTTTTGGTGATGTTATGGTACATGCTTGAAGCATATCTTGGTGATGTTGGTGCATGTTGAGACTCATATTAGATGTTATGGAATATGTATGAGGAACATTCTTTGGTACTTGGTTGAGGCACATCATTAATTTTATGGTACTTTCTTTTGTCATATCTTCTGGTACATGGTTTATGGCATATATTTTGGTATTTGGTTGAGGCATATCATGAATAATATGGTATATGGTTGAGGAACACATTTTGGTATACGGTCTTGGCACATGGTTGAGGTTTATGGTTGGATTCATATCATTGATATTTTGGCACATGTTTGAGACACAAATCTTGATGATGCTATGATACTTATTGATACACTTCTTGGTGATATTGACACATATTTGGAACATGACTAAAGGCATGTTTTGGTGATGGAAGACATCTGGTTGAGATATGTTCTTAATGATATTGGTATATGATATATGTGAGTGCATTTGGTCTCAAGTATTAGTGACAATGACAGGTTGATTATGGCATATGTGATAGTGACAGTGGCAGGTTGATGTGATAGTGACAGTGACAAGCTGATGTGATAGTGACAGGTTGATGTGAAAATGATAGTGAAAGTGGCATGTTGATGATGGTATATTAGTGATAGATTGATAGTGACATGTTGATGTATCAATGACAATGGCAGTGAGAGTATCATTGATAGTGACAGGTTGAGTTTACACTTATATTTCAGGGTGACAAGACGGGAAAAGGAAAGGGGGTTGTATCCTCCTTCCGGTTGGTGCCAAAGAAAATAGGGAGTTGGAGCTTCCTTCATGTTGGATGTTGTAAATTAGGGGGTTGTAGCCTCCTTTTGGTTGGATCCAAAGAACACAGGGAGTTGGATCTTCCTTTATATTGGAGCCTATAAACTATGGGGTTGGATCCTCCTTCTGGTTGTAGCTGGATAACTCAGGGAGTTGTAGCTTTAGTTAGGTTGGAGCCTGTAAATGGGAGGTAAAAAACTCCTTCTAGTTGGTGCTGGAGAATTTGGAAGTTGGTGCTTCCTATGAATGTAATATTTGATATATAATAAATCATTCCATGGTTATCTCCCATTTGAGTTTCCACTTAAATACTAGTGTATTTTGTATCTGTGTATGATGTGATGCATTGTTTATGATTATATGTTTATGATATGTTAAATGAAATCATAAGTGAATGGAATCATTGATAAGATTGCATTTTCTGATTAGAAGTGGTAAAAGTGCCCAATACAGATTCACCCACCCCCCTCTCAGTATTCCAACAATTGGTATCAGAGTGATGTTTTTCAAGAATTAGTTTAACTTCTGGAAGGTAGATCATGGAGTGCACTAAGAATGGAGTGCCAATGTTTTATGGTCAGAATGGTTTGAACTATGAAATATGGAGCACAAGAATGAAACCATTTTTACATTCACATGGATTTGATGTTTGTCAATCAGTTGTTACAAGATACACCACTTCAAAGAAACCAAAGACTGCAACCAAGAAGGAATTAAATAGAAACAACAAAATAGAAATGGATTTCATCTTGGAAGGATTACTTGATCTGGTAAAATACAAAGTGGGAAAATGTTCATCAATCAAAGATTGATGTGATAAGCTACATAATCTCCATTCCAAGGGATCTCATAACATCACAGAGCCAGAGAATATTAAATAAGATGCAAGGATAGAACAAGAAGGAAGATGCTCATCATGTTATATGTATTTAGAAGAAGAAGAATGTGAAGAAGGCATAGTGGATTTTGAGGCTAAACTAATCAATGCTTTGAGTGAGATAAATAAATAAAGAAGGGAAAACAAGTCCCTCAAGGAAGAGTTGATCAGGATAAAGGAAAGTTCTAGAGAATTCAAGAAGGTTGTCATAAATATATTGGTGAATCTGACGCAATGAATATGTGGTAGCAAAGGAGTGCGAAGGCGAAGGTCTCAAAATTTCAGAGAAGCGAAAAGGGTTTTTGAAAAACCCTAATTTAGCTGATCCTTGGAGGCTAAGCTATAGTTTTCTGGTGAGGCACCCCCATGGGTTGTATGACATCCATCACACGAGGCCCCACTAGATGATTCATCCCTAACCAATGAGGCTGAGACATATTAGAGAGAGATGCTTGTTCCATGTTTCTGAAGTTTGAGCACGGTATGATGATGCAACCAGGTTTTTTATACAGTTAAAGGTATGTCTATATGCATGTTTTGAGGGTTATGTTTTGGTGATGTTATGGTACATGCTTGAAGAATGTCTTGGTGTTGTTGATGCATGTTGAGACACATATTGGATGTTATGGCATATGCATGAGGCACATTCTTTGGTACTTGGTTGAGGCACATCATTGATTTTATGATACTTTATTTTGGCATATCTTATGGTACATGGTTTATGGCATATATTTTGGTATTTGGTTGAGGCATATCATGAATAATATGGTATATGGTTGAGGCACACATTTTGGTATATGTTCTTGGCACATGTGTGGGTTTTATGGTTGATTTCATATCATTGTTGTTTTGGTACATGGTTGAGACTCATATCTTGATGATGGTATAATACTTTTTGAGGCACTTCTTGGTGATCTTGACACATATTTGGCACATGACTGTAATGTTCCTGACTTGGCTAGTCTAGGAAACGATGCTAATGTGCNGGCTTAAAACCCTACTTTTATCATCCCAAAAACCCTATTACAATTCATGATAACTCAATTTGACTTGTTGTTCAGCATGATTTTACCTATTTTTTCATATGCATGTTGCTTTTGCACTTCCTTCTATCTTTAGCATGTCGGGCTATCATCCTTCCTTTTCTCTCGCTTTCTTATTTTTCTTTTATTATATGATTTATTCTTTTTCTTTATTCCTCTCCATTGTTCCTCTTACTACGGACTGTACTTCTGAATGTGCCTCAACTACGCACTCTCGAACCCTCCTTGCCTTCCTTATTCCTCTTCTTTTGCGCACATATTCCATACTTAGTATTTTTATGAATATTATTTCCATAATGCCTGTCCAAAATATTAGGAGGATTCTACACCATGTTTTGAGGCTTCCACTATACTCTTTCAAGGGAACATTGAGCACCTACACAAAATTGGTCCATCCTTTTGTGAGATGTCCCTTTCTCATGAGGGTTTTATGTACATGTGGCTTAACCACCTTATTTTATTATTGTTTTAGAGTAATTAGTTGTAGGAGAATGGAATTTTACTCTTCTTAGGACCAAATATAAGGAATCACATGAGATAAAAATATTTTATTGTAAAGGAAGGTGAGCACCACTCTATAAATAGAGGTTCCCTTTCTCACTTGTACTCATGGTTTTATTTTTGGAGATATCTCTTTGGAGACTAATTGACATATCTTTGTTGGAGCATTTATGGTGTAAAGGGTTATTTCTTTGTGGATGAATATTTTCAATTATTGAAGCTTCTCTATATTGGTTTTATTTGGTGCATAAGGATTAATGGTGAAATTCTCAAATCTTCTACAAGTATTCAATATCGATACATTTGAGGGGTAAGTCTACCACTTTGAAGAAATATTATCTAGGATTTTTCCTTCTTTCTTCCTTTGTTTCTTTGGTGATTATTTGGTACCTTGCTTTGATCTTCCTTTTGATTCACTAGAAATAAGTATTAAGTAAATTCATCAAATCATAGTTGATCTAGTTTGTGAGGGTTTTTCCATAAAGGTTCCCTTCTTGCAGACTTTGATATTCACTATTTATCTTGATTGGGTGAAGGATTACTCTTTCTATTGGTTCTAATCCCAAAGTCCTAATCCTTGAAGGAAATAATCTAACTCCTTGGATGTTTTCTTCTTGACATCATTTCCATTTGATTCACCTTGACTCCATTTCCCTAGTGGGATTGGCACTGATCTCCATATCCTTCTATCAATTATTCTAAAACCCTAAAAACCCTAAAAATTCATTTTACTAAGGACACTTTCTACATCACCTTGTGCCTCATTACCTAGTCTTGGTAATCCTATTAGGGATACCCTCCTTGAGATAGATGAGAGTCAACCTAAAGTGCATAGGATAGGTTATTGAGGTGATAGTGATGATCATCCTAGCAATTTCCCTTGAGTTGTACCTTGTGAATTAGTGATTTTATCATTAAGTATAATTTGAGGGGTAACATTTTGGTGTTGTTACTGGGGATAAAGCCCATTCTCTCAGCAAATTTAAAGATAATTTTTTTTGAGTGTGTTATTGAATATATTCTTCTCACGTGGCGACTCCATGAAGAGACAAAGCCCTTTTTCCTTATAGTTTTTAAATAATTTTCTAAATGTAAAGGTGATCACATACATCAATGCGAAGGATCTTGAAGAAAACATCATATTGGTGAATCCACCCTGGTATTTCTATCAGGTACAATCATTGCTCAGTTCATATTTTTAGTGTCAACTTTATATTGAAGACCCAATATAAATGAAAAAATGGATTTTCCTTTGTAGTTGGTCAATTGGTATGCTCTTTTTTATTTTTAAAATATCTTAGGTTTTCCCCATGATAATTTCGATGTAGATGCAAGGGAAAATTTGGGCTTTCATGGATGTGGTAATTTAGTCATACAACATATATCTTCTTTCATTAAATTCAATTTGAGCATTGATCTCTGTCATGAAGATGATATGATGATCTTTTATGTGATAAGTCTCACAGGGGATGCAAGGATGTGGTTTGAAGGTCTTGGAAAGGGAGATCTTTAGTATTTTTTAGGTTTTTTTGAAGATTTTTTTAAACGATAGGGCCCTAAGGATCATGCATAATCCATGGTTATTGTTGAAAATTTCAAACTAATATATGGTGCACAAAACCCTATTAAGGAAGCTCTTGGCCCTCCTATTGAAGATGACATTCCAAAATTAAAAACAAAGAATGCTTTGACCTCAAATACCACCATTGATGTAGTTAGGGAACCTTGTGAGAATCCTTTGGTTGCTTCTATCCCCATGTTTTCACATTCTAGGAGAAAATTACATGAAGAGGAAGGGCATGACACCACTTTTAAGGTCTATGGTGACATCGGTTTTCCATCCTTGCATGATAACAATGACTATGTTTCATTCCAAGAAAATGCAGATGGAAAATATTCCAAGAGACATGACAACATAGTTGAATTCAAGGACTTTCTTGATGAAAAAGGAATGAACAAATATTCCTCCACCTCCATCGGGAAAGAGAATCACAATAACATATCCATGGACATCCATGAGTTTCATTATGAAAAAAAGGAAAAATATTTCACATCACCTTATAATGATAACCATGATGGGGAAAATTACGTGTTTGTGTTTCCCCTAAATGGAATGAGACCATAGAGAAATTGTCTTGATGCTCATCAAGGACATATCACGAGTTTGAAAGTTGTTGGTGATACAATTTCTTCTTCCTTAAAAACTGACCAGGGAACCATCAAAACTGAGAAACAACCATGTATAAATTTAACAATATACTTGGAATGATGTATGCCACAATACCTTGATTTTGATACCCCAAATCAAAGGAAATATTAGTTGTAATCACAAGGAAGTTGAACTAAGAAAATATGAATAGTCCTCTAAGGTTAAGAAATCATGTGCCTATCTGTGAATACTAACATCATTAACTTGCAAGAAAATAGTTTCATTGTGGTTTATTTTGATGTCTCTCCTAATTTTGATTGTGATAAAAAGAAGCACAAGACTTTCCTTGTGTAAACTTTGGGTCGTGAACTTGACAAAGAAGAAACATATGGATGTCTCCTTGGGGATAAATATGGATCGAAACAAGATGAGTGGAGAAAAGGTGATTCATTTCCTAGAATTGAAAAAGGTTTATATGTGCATGAAGAAATATTACACCACCTTGACAGCCCTATCCAAAAGGAGGTAAGAAAATTCTCTTAGTAGAGATATCATGTTTTTTTATGAAGACAATCACATTGAGATTAATATCATTGATAAGACAAAATATGAATGAATGTTTCATCCTTAATATGGATCCACCTGGACATGGAACAAATGTGAAAAAGCCAACCTCGGTTTTCCATTTGACTTTGAACAAAACCAAAAAACCTACATCCAATAGTTTGATGGTCCTCTAGTCCACAATATTAAGAATGATGGTGAATATAGTGATGGTCCAATGAAAATTATTGATAATATGTGAGTAGAATAATTCCTCCCTGATGGTATACATTTCAAAGACATGGTTTATAAGAACCCACAAGAGAATTTATGTGTTTTGTGTGATGGCAACCATGAAGATAAAATTCACCAGTGAAGGGGTGAAGAACATGATGGTGTAAATAATTATGCCTCTACTTGTGGTTCTTGGGAATGTTTGCAAAGAAATTATGGAATATTTCAAGTTGTCTATCCTTGAACCTATGACCTAGTTTCATGACCAAAATGGCACAAATGGTCCTCCACTCTCACTCAATCACCAGGTAGTATTGATCAAGCCATCTACTAAAACACATTATACAGTGTCAAACCTAGATTTAGGGATGGTGAGTAGACCCTTTTTTCCCAAAAAATTATGGGATCCTAGAAAAGAGATCATGAAATGTTCAGGTATGAGATTACAACATGAGGAATTTATCATTTCAAAAAAAATTGTTCTTTCATGGATGTGGTAACTTATTCATACAACATACATATTATTTCATTGAATTTAGTTGCATTGGTCTCTGTCATGAAGATGATATGATGATTTTTTTTGTGATAAGTATCAGAGGGAATGCAAGGATGTGGTTTGAAGGCCTTGGAAAGGGAGACATTTAATATTTTGCAAGGTTTATTGAAGCATTTTGCAAACAATGGGGCCCTAAGGATCACGAGAAATGGATGGTTATTGTTGACAATTTTAAACTAATATATGGTTCACAAAACCCTATTAAGGAAGTTCCTGACCCTCCTCTTGAATATGGCATTCCAAACTTAAAACAAAGAATGTTTTAGCCTCAAATACCAGCATTAATGTAGTTAGGGAACCTTGTGAGAATCCTTTTGGTACTTCTAGACCCATGTTTGCACATTCTAGGAACAAATTACATGAAGAGGAATGACATGACACCGCTTTTAAGGTCTCCAGTGACATCGATTCGCCCTCCTTGCATGATAACAATGACTATGTTTCATTCCAAAAATATGTAGATGGAAAATATTCCAAGAGACATGAAAAAATGGTTGAATTTGAGGATTTTATTGATGAAAACGGAATGAACAACTCTTCCTCCAACTCCATCTGGATAGAGAATCACCATAACATATCCATGGAAATCCATGAGTTTCATCATGAAAATAAGGAAAAATATTGGGCATCACCTTATAATGATAACCATGATGGGGAAATATACATGTTTGTTTTTCCCTTGCATGGAATGAGAACATAGAGAAATTTTCTTGATGCTCATGGAGGACAGATCACAAGTTTGAAAGTTGTTGGTGATACAATTTCTTCTTTCTTACAAACTGACTAAGGATCTGTCAAAACTGAGGAACAAATCTGTATAATTTTAACAATCTACTTGGAAGGGGTTATGCCACAATACCTTGAGTTTGATAGCCCAATAAAAGGAAATATTAATTATAATCACAAGGAATCCAAAGTCAAAAAATTTGTATAGTCCTCTAAGGTTATGAAGGTATGTGCATATTTGGGAATACTAACATAATTAGCTTGCAAGAAAATAGTTTCAGGTCACATGTGGTTTATTTTGATGTCTCTCCTAATTTTGATTGTGATAAAAAGGAGCACATGACTTTCCTTGTGTAAAATTTGGGTCGTGAACTTGACAAAGAAGAAGCATATGGTTGTCTCCTTGTGGATAAAAATGGATAGAAACAAGATGACTAGATCAAAGGTAATTGGTTTCCTAGAACTGAAAAAGGTTTATATGTGCATGAATAAATATTCCACCACCTCGACAAGCCCTATCCACAAGGAGGTAAATAAAATTATCTTAGTAGAGATATCATGGTTTGGTTTTTGATGAATACAATCACACTGAGATTAAGATAATTGAGAAGACAAAATATGAATGAATGTTTCATCCTTAATATGGATCCACCTAGACATGGAACAAATGTGACAAAGCCATCCTGGACTTTCCATTTGATTTTGAACAAAACCAAAATGCCTACATGCAATAGTTCGATGGTCCTCTAGTCCAAAATATTAAGAATGATAGTGAATATAGTGATGGTCCAATGAAAATTCTTGATAATATGTGATCAGAATAATTCTTCCCTGATGGTATACATTTCAAAGACATGTTTTATAAGAAACCACAAGAGAATTTATGTGTTCTGTGTGATTCCCACCATGAAAATAAAATTCACCAACGAAGGGGTGAAGCACATGATGGTGTAAATTGTTGGATAGTTGGTTGTCATTGATGTCGACCCTGGTCAACCCCAGAAGAAGCCTCTAGAAGTTATGGGTTTGTTCGAAGGAATAAGTGATGGGTGTATTTGGAGAAGTATCCAAAGTGGTCTCCTTACAGTGTAGATTTAAGCATGGCCCTCATGGGAAGACACTTTGAAGAAGTCTAAAAGAAACAAACAGGTGTGGTCATGGATCCCAAATTTGTTTGAGGAAAAAGAGGATGAAGGACAATGCAAATACATGTAACACCCTCATATATGAATAGTCCTCATTGTTCCATTTCCAATGGTTGGTGGTACATCATGTAGTTCCTCACAATTTAGGATTTATACGCTCATGAATTTGAAAGCCCCGAAGAATGGTTAAGAAGCCCCTAAATGGTTACAACAAGAATTTACAAGTAATTAGTTAAAGGGTAAAGTGGTTATAACAAGAAAGTACAGGTTGACCCTAAAGTTAAGGAAATAATTCACTTGAAAAATTGTACAAGTATGTTCATTGAATATCTATAAAGTGAGAAAGATATCTATTGGTGAATTTGACATGGTGAATATGTGATAGTGAAGGAGTGTGAAGGCGAAGGTCTCTGAATTTCAAAGAATAGTGAAGGGTTTTAAAAAAAAAAAACTAATTTAGCTAACCCTTGCGGGTCAGGATATAGGTGTTCCATGAGGCACCCTCATGGGTTGTATGACACTCATCCCATGAGGCCTCGTTACATGACTGGTATTTTACTAGCAAGGCTGAGACTTATTAGAGAGAGATGCTTATTCTAGGTTGCTGAAGTCTGAGCATAATATTATGATGCAGTCAGGTTTGTTACAGAGTTAAAGATATGTCTATATGCATGTTTTGAAGGTTATGTTTTGGTGATGTTATGGTACATGCTTGAAGCATATCTTGGTGATGTTGGTGCATGTTGAGACTCATATTAGATGTTATGGAATATGTATGAGGAACATTCTTTGGTACTTGGTTGAGGCACATCATTAATTTTATGGTACTTTCTTTTGTCATATCTTCTGGTACATGGTTTATGGCATATATTTTGGTATTTGGTTGAGGCATATCATGAATAATATGGTATATGGTTGAGGAACACATTTTGGTATACGGTCTTGGCACATGGTTGAGGTTTATGGTTGGATTCATATCATTGATATTTTGGCACATGTTTGAGACACAAATCTTGATGATGCTATGATACTTATTGATACACTTCTTGGTGATATTGACACATATTTGGAACATGACTAAAGGCATGTTTTGGTGATGGAAGACATCTGGTTGAGATATGTTCTTAATGATATTGGTATATGATATATGTGAGTGCATTTGGTCTCAAGTATTAGTGACAATGACAGGTTGATTATGGCATATGTGATAGTGACAGTGGCAGGTTGATGTGATAGTGACAGTGACAAGCTGATGTGATAGTGACAGGTTGATGTGAAAATGATAGTGAAAGTGGCATGTTGATGATGGTATATTAGTGATAGATTGATAGTGACATGTTGATGTATCAATGACAATGGCAGTGAGAGTATCATTGATAGTGACAGGTTGAGTTTACACTTATATTTCAGGGTGACAAGACGGGAAAAGGAAAGGGGGTTGTATCCTCCTTCCGGTTGGTGCCAAAGAAAATAGGGAGTTGGAGCTTCCTTCATGTTGGATGTTGTAAATTAGGGGGTTGTAGCCTCCTTTTGGTTGGATCCAAAGAACACAGGGAGTTGGATCTTCCTTTATATTGGAGCCTATAAACTATGGGGTTGGATCCTCCTTCTGGTTGTAGCTGGATAACTCAGGGAGTTGTAGCTTTAGTTAGGTTGGAGCCTGTAAATGGGAGGTAAAAAACTCCTTCTAGTTGGTGCTGGAGAATTTGGAAGTTGGTGCTTCCTATGAATGTAATATTTGATATATAATAAATCATTCCATGGTTATCTCCCATTTGAGTTTCCACTTAAATACTAGTGTATTTTGTATCTGTGTATGATGTGATGCATTGTTTATGATTATATGTTTATGATATGTTAAATGAAATCATAAGTGAATGGAATCATTGATAAGATTGCATTTTCTGATTAGAAGTGGTAAAAGTGCCCAATACAGATTCACCCACCCCCCTCTCAGTATTCCAACAATTGGTATCAGAGTGATGTTTTTCAAGAATTAGTTTAACTTCTGGAAGGTAGATCATGGAGTGCACTAAGAATGGAGTGCCAATGTTTTATGGTCAGAATGGTTTGAACTATGAAATATGGAGCACAAGAATGAAACCATTTTTACATTCACATGGATTTGATGTTTGTCAATCAGTTGTTACAAGATACACCACTTCAAAGAAACCAAAGACTGCAACCAAGAAGGAATTAAATAGAAACAACAAAATAGAAATGGATTTCATCTTGGAAGGATTACTTGATCTGGTAAAATACAAAGTGGGAAAATGTTCATCAATCAAAGATTGATGTGATAAGCTACATAATCTCCATTCCAAGGGATCTCATAACATCACAGAGCCAGAGAATATTAAATAAGATGCAAGGATAGAACAAGAAGGAAGATGCTCATCATGTTATATGTATTTAGAAGAAGAAGAATGTGAAGAAGGCATAGTGGATTTTGAGGCTAAACTAATCAATGCTTTGAGTGAGATAAATAAATAAAGAAGGGAAAACAAGTCCCTCAAGGAAGAGTTGATCAGGATAAAGGAAAGTTCTAGAGAATTCAAGAAGGTTGTCATAAATATATTGGTGAATCTGACGCAATGAATATGTGGTAGCAAAGGAGTGCGAAGGCGAAGGTCTCAAAATTTCAGAGAAGCGAAAAGGGTTTTTGAAAAACCCTAATTTAGCTGATCCTTGGAGGCTAAGCTATAGTTTTCTGGTGAGGCACCCCCATGGGTTGTATGACATCCATCACACGAGGCCCCACTAGATGATTCATCCCTAACCAATGAGGCTGAGACATATTAGAGAGAGATGCTTGTTCCATGTTTCTGAAGTTTGAGCACGGTATGATGATGCAACCAGGTTTTTTATACAGTTAAAGGTATGTCTATATGCATGTTTTGAGGGTTATGTTTTGGTGATGTTATGGTACATGCTTGAAGAATGTCTTGGTGTTGTTGATGCATGTTGAGACACATATTGGATGTTATGGCATATGCATGAGGCACATTCTTTGGTACTTGGTTGAGGCACATCATTGATTTTATGATACTTTATTTTGGCATATCTTATGGTACATGGTTTATGGCATATATTTTGGTATTTGGTTGAGGCATATCATGAATAATATGGTATATGGTTGAGGCACACATTTTGGTATATGTTCTTGGCACATGTGTGGGTTTTATGGTTGATTTCATATCATTGTTGTTTTGGTACATGGTTGAGACTCATATCTTGATGATGGTATAATACTTTTTGAGGCACTTCTTGGTGATCTTGACACATATTTGGCACATGACTGTAATGTTCCTGACTTGGCTAGTCTAGGAAACGATGCTAATGTGCGTGTAGGATCAAAGGTTTACAACATATAAATGATCATACAAATAATAAACACAACAAAGGACTGCAAATTTTGTATTATGATATCTCTGTGGATTACAAAATGGCCAAATGCGGCTGGATAAACTGAAAATACTCGACTAGATCAATAGACAAAGGATCTTAGCCGGAATACAAATAAGCAACTGCGTTTGAATAAAATAACAACACTCGGCTAGATCAAAAGACAAAAGGATCCTAGCTGGAATACAAATAAGCAACTAAAAGATAATACTCGGAATATGGGAGCACTGTGGAATCAATGAAGAATGATGGAAGACTCGGATGATCTTCCCGGTGACTAGGGTGTGTCTTTCAACACCAAATTCAACCAACTGGTGTCTTCCTCTTGGAATACACTGAACTATCTCTCCTGAGATGTGCCTCTTCTCCTCAATGACAAGTCATAATCTACATAATGATGAATTAGGTCACTAACCCTTCCTTTATATCTTTCCAAAACCCTAAATCATGTTGAAACCGTAATTCATTGTTGACTTCCAAAACCCTAAATCATGCTAAAACCTTAATTCACTGTTGACTTTCAAAACCCTAAATCACTGTTGAAACCCTAATCCATTGTTGACTTCTATTTTTACCTCATAATGACTTAAAAGCACTTTTAACCCTTTTTTTCTCAATGTCACTTTCTGAATATGACACCTGTGGCTGGAGTGACCTCTAGTAATCCTATTTACCCCTCTTTGGCCCTGGCTATAGTCTAACAGGGCAGTTTAGACAATTAAGCCTCCTCTCTAGAGATCTTATTTGGAAAGAGACATTACAATCCTCCCTTCCTGAAATTGCTTGTCCTCAAGCAATACTTGTACATGGTGCTGCAACACCTGCTCGCTCTCCCAAGTAGCGTCCTCTACTAGAAGCCCTCTCCATCTGATCAAACACTCTCTGATGACCTTGCTCCTCAGTTTCCACTCCCAGAACTCCAAAACCTCCTCCATAACTAACTCCAACTGTCCCTCCTCATCCAACGAGGGAAGCTCCTCTGATGTCCTAATGAATTGTCCCACTACCTCTTTTAGGCAAGACACGTGGAACATGTTATGAATCTTGCTCCCCTCTGGAAGATCTAGCTTGTAAACAACCTCACCTACTCAACGCATGATCCTGTAAGGACCATAAAATCTAGGTTTGATCTTCTCATCCCCACTCTTCTTCAGAGATGACTGTCTATAGGGTTGGAGTCTCAAGAAAACCAAATCTCCAACCTCAAAGCTGCACTCTATCCTGTGCCTGTCCGCACTTATCTTCTATCGGTTTTGTGCCATCTACAGGTTCTCTTTCAATAATTTGAGAATCTCTTGACTCTCTATGATCCAATCCTTGGCCTTGGGATCTTTTCTCTCCCTGAATACCAAGTCTACCAAAGTGGGAGCATCATATCCGTACAATGCTCGGAAGGGTGTCATACCAATGGACATGTGGAAGGTGGTGTTGTAGCAATGTTCTCCTAAATGTAACCACTTTACCCATGTTCTCTGTTTTCCTCCTACATAGTTCCTCAAATACCCTTCAACCCACTTGTTGACAATCTCGGTCTACCCATCTGTTTGAGGGTGATAGCTGGTGATAGGTGTCAACTCTGTCCCCACCAACCGAAACAACTCTCTCTAAAATGTCCCTATGAACCGAATGTCCCTGTCACTGACGATGTTCTTCGGAAACCCATGAAGTCTGAAGACCTCCCTGAAGAAAAACTTGGCTACCTGAACTGCACTGTGATCTATTGGTATGGTGTAGAAGTGAGAAAACTTGGTCAATCTGTCGACCACTACATAGATACAGTCCTTACCCTAGACCTTGGGTAGACCCGTGATGAAGTCCATAGATATAC
>JZKD02S1892856.1:51833-66394 GCA_000966675.3 Picea glauca | reverse complement strand
TCTCTAACCGTGAGGAGTTATGTGACGTCCCACATACGACTAGAAATGGAATGACAAGAACTATCCATCTAGGATAGTTTCAATGACAAATTCATTGACCTTCATCTCACTATTCCACAAATAAGCATGGCTTCTCTAACCATACTTCTAGGATAACTCAATCCGCAAAGCGTCTTTCCGTGAGGGCTTTCACTATAAGGGGGCCACTTTGAAGTTCATTCATTTCTACTTATTATCAACCATGAAAAGACAATAACGAGTCATATTTACATCAAACGATCTTGGGTCCATTACCCAACGTTTGTGCTACGGGGCTTTCTTCAAGGGTTGACATCATGACAACCAACCTTAATCAACAGGTTGAACGTTTGTTGTATTACTCATTTAATCTATGAAGTTGTGCCTTTCTCTTGCATTTAATATTTATTTTGGGGAATCTTGATAATACTAGAAAATCCTTCTAATGCATCGTTTTTCATTTTTTGAGATAAAAATGGTTTAAAATCCATTTTTTTTGCAAGAACAAATGAATTTTATAATTATAGTACCAAAAATTGAAACAAGAAATAAGAGATGAAATGAAAATTTGTAAGTTGTCACTATCGACTTATAATTCAGAGTGGGAACTCAAATGCCTAATAATAAAATTGTTTACATTTGAGCCCTAAATTATGCCTCAATTGGAACTGGACTTGTTACCTCCCATTTCTAGGGGTAACTAAGGAGATGATGTCTCGAGGCCCTCAAGTTGCAGACATGGAGTACCAAAAGACAAACGAACATGAAAATGCCCACATCACACCACTCATCACCTTATGATCGATGGATGCACCATTCACCATACCATCTTAGCTTATACAGGACAACATGTCTTGCTCCATGAGGTAACGAGTCCGGTGTTGTGGTAAGTGCCATTTTAATAAATGAATCATTTGAATATGTTGCAAAGGGTCCTTTCTTGATTTTGAAAATGTTTGCTTGTAAATTATGATCTTTTTCTTATTTCACCTTGGTGGTTGAAATTGTTGTCCTAATAAGTGGTCATCCTTGGTGAAAGGGTTGCTATTGGGAGGTTTCCTTGACGAGTCATCGTACCGCTCCCGCACATACTTGCCACTTTCCATGTTTCTTTCCCTTCATTTCCTCATCTTTTGGGTTTTCGGGTCACATTGACCCAAGAAGGACTTGTACCTCATTTCATGTGAAGAAGGGGATAAAGGCCCATAGGCTTGTAGCTGGGAAAAGATAAAATCCAATCATAAACCTTCTAGATGATCACCCAGGGATCCTGAGAACAATGAAATGTTTCTCACAAAAAATGAGGGACCCATAAAATAAATGACTAATTGAACATGCCAACCAAGGTAGAGCATGTGTGGGCAATTTTTTTCATGCTTAGGTAGAAGTCCCACTTTAAATTCAACTTGGAAACACTCTAATAAATTAATGGCAAAAAGGGTCTGGAAAATTCGTTTTTCGCGGACGAAGGGAAACACACCCTCTACAAAGGGACCCATAAATGAGACAATATGATCCCTTGTATGTCAATAAACCCCATGCCCAAAAGTATTACCCCCTATCCACTTCATACTCTTCACATGAATTAGAGAGGGTCCACCTGGGAAACACTTCTTGACTTGGGAAATGATTCATCCAATAGGTCACCATGACAACCCTCCCATACCTAAATTTGGCAATTTGCATAAGGTCTTTGAACATTTGTTTATTTTCAGAGGGGGGGGTTTTGATGCACATGTTCGGGTGGTTCTTTTATTACATATGTCTTACATGACATGATGATTGTGACTTGTGAGCCCTTGGAGGGTGAATTTGCTTGTCTTTGCAGGGCCTTGACAGGTGGAAACTTATTTCGTGAAGGAATAAGGTCATTGGGACCTTCGTTTGGGGCATGAAGCCGACAAGTTGAATGATGGACCCTTGTTTCTTAGACACTTGTATGAGGGACGTTGCCTTTGGAGGCACTTGAGGATCCCTTGCATGTGATTCAATAGCCTTCCTAGCCCGAACGACTTTCCTTTGGAGGCCATGGGTTGCACTTCTTGGGCATGATGTCACACTTAGAAGGTTAGGGTTTTGGTGGTGGTGATGATTTGATGATGACTTGGCATGTTTTATGGAGGAATACCTTTACACCATGAAGATATGGTCTTTGGAGGCCCAACATCTCCTTCAACTATCTCAACAATTTGCTCTCTATGGCATGACGCCACCATTTAAGGATTTTACTTTTGTAATTTTGAAATTAAATTTTTAAATGGGAAAATTACGAGGTCAACCTCCCTAATTTATGTTTTACCCTAATTTAAGTGGACAAACTAATTTTAGAATACCTTGTATAAATAAAGGTCCTGGAATTTCATTTTGATATAACAACTCACTTGAGATTTGCATTCATCTTGGCTGAAATTTTCACCCTCTTTGGGCAGATTGCATATCTCTCTCTTGTGCTCTCTTTGGATGCTAGTTACTTTTCTCTTGTGGAAGAAGTGGTGTGCTATCTCTCTTGGATGCTTATCTTTTCTTTGTGGTGGAACATACTTGGTAAAGAGGGTTGGTGTTTCTATCTTGTGGAATTGGTCAGGAAATTTCTGCATATTGTTAGTGTTTCTTATTGTTTCATGGTTATTCTTGTCTAAAATCTTGGAGGAGTATAAAGGCATACATCCTCCACTAAGTCTATCACATTTGTTTTTGGATAAGCTACTAAACAAGGTTTCTAGGAGGAGTGAAAAGGCTTACACCCTCCTAGATTTACCTTGCTGGTTTTGTTTTCCCTAGTGAGTAAAAAGGCTTACACTCCTAGGGAGGTAACACAACTAGACCTTGCAACAAGAGACTCCATAACCCATTTGATAAAGGCATTAGTCTAATTTTCATTGGAGAAATAAAATCATTGCATTGGTATACATGGATTTTGGAGATATTGCAGTTGTTCAAATTGGAATCAATTTTACATTCTATAAGGTTGCTTGACCCACTAGGGCATCTAACTTAGCCAAGTAGTTCTTTTTTCTGTTACAAATTAATTCTACAGCCATTGGCGCTGCATAAAATTCTCTTTTTCATCTCTCTATCTCTAATCTACCATTGAAATTCACTTGTAAAACTTGGAAATTGTTCTAGTAGTTATTGATTAATGTTTGGGTGGTTTACTTGTTGATTTTGGTGGCTAGATCTTGCTGCTGTAGAAATTGTTTGCTACAGCCACTTGGTTGTTATAATAAATTACTGATAGCATCTAATAAACAAACCTAAATGCCATTAAAGTCTTGCTCTATTCAGTGGAAGTTAAACTAGTCATTGCTAGCTTAGTTTCTAGTATCTTTACTTGACTTTTGGCAACATATTTTACAGTCATTTGGCAATTTTCTTTTCTGATATAAATCTGATATATTGCTGAAATTTTGGGACAACAATGTTTCTTTCTTGATCCCCTTTGATTTAAGGCTTATATATCCATCAATTGTCTTGTTTCGGGCAGGGCTAACATTGTTTTGAAGGTGTACAACATTTGGCAACCATTTAAGCTCATTCAAGACTCTTTTCCAAGTCATCATTCAAATTCAATCTTGACATATAGGGGTTTCAATCACCATCTCTTCACTTTACATCTCAATCCCCTTAAGGTCACTGGGATTCACCCCTTGTGGTGACTTATCATCACTAAAGCGAGGGGAGTGTCTATCTAAGGTGATAGTGGGTAGGTACTCTCATAGTTCTCGCATATTTGAGGTTTGGGTTTGATTTTTTCAAAGCTACAGATCATGTGATAACATGAATTTCAATTGATGGAAATGATTTTCAAATAAGGACAATACAAAATCTAGAATATTGTCCCAACAATTAAAAGACTTCAATTTTTTTTTCATAAGTCTAAGAAATAACAAAATTTATTATTTGGTTGGGATAATAGAACAATGTATACCTCAATACTTTTCAATCTAAAAAAATTAGAAAGGGCACAATATCCATGGGACTTCAATTATACAAAAAATAGAGGTGGTCCATGAAGAGGGGGCCTCATAGACAATTTCCCAAATTTCAAATATAATCAAGTGATTATTACACTTCGCCCTTGAAGTTTTGTAATTTGTTCTAACTTAACCCTTGCTCTTTCCTTAATATACCCCACAAATAATATTTGAAACCTTCAAGTCATGATGGATTGCAATATTTTTCATTTATTTTATCATGACCCTCCAAAATGAAGAGAATGCATGCATTCATCAACAATTTCACATCACATTTTTCAATGAATTCACACCTCAGGTCTATGTCATAATTAGGGTTAGTGTTATTCACATTATAGTTGTCATTGGGTTTTTCCAGATCAAGCAAAGAAATAGGTGCCTTTGGGTTGGCGACATGCAAGGGAGCCACCACATAAAGGATTCCAAGTGGATTTACCACAAACTAGTGCATGATATTCTACATCACTCCAGCTTCTTCATATGGGTCATATTGTTTGACTGAGGAACAGAGCTCCAAAAGAATCTCCAACTAGTTGTTGAATATGAAAATTCCTTGAAAATGGTAAGGATGGGTGAAAAGAGCAAGCACATGAACACACAATGTCCAAGCAATGAATTCATCATGCTCCTTCATACTAAAAATTAGACCCCTAGTTTTATAGTTGATAAATGTGTCAATTATTTGTATAATATTAGTCCACGATGCCATTATGATTTCTCGTCTAGATACATAATCAATTAGTTTGGTCCTTCTCAGGAGTCAAAGGTTTCTTATCTTAAATAAGTGAGCCTCTCCATCTCTGTTATTGACCACAATGAAAAGGAAGTGGTTGAACCTCAGTGCAAGCTCTAGATCATTCTAAATGTCAAGAGAGAAGAAGAGATCCAATAAACATGTAGCCCTCCCACAATTATAATGCCATGGTCAATTGTGGATTCCCATGAACAAAATTTAGGAGAAAAAACTGCATCCCTTCACAGATTGAGTAATTTGACCATCTAAACAAGGGGTCTTAGAGCACCACCATCCAAGAACATGTGCCTCATAGATGGCTTGGAAGAAGGCATGATTGTGAGCTAAGGAGGGAGGACATTGGAGAAGTCATTTAATTTAACAATGTATTCCTCATTCTTTGATGCAAATGTAATTATAATATGAAGTACCAAGAGTTGCACATCATGATAAGGTGACAACACTGCCAAATGCAAATTTAATATCAACATGGTTCTCATCTACTTGGGTATTCCACCCTTCCTTTATTAATGAATCCAATGTTCTGATCAATCTGAGCTTTAGATGAGAAAATATAGTTGTTTTCCCTTGCATTTGTTGTCACTCTAACATTCTTGAAATTGAGTTGCAATTCTGATAACCTTCTACTTATTTCATTGCAAATCGATC
Source organism: Picea glauca (assembly GCA_000966675.3). NCBI lineage: Eukaryota > Viridiplantae > Streptophyta > Pinopsida > Pinales > Pinaceae > Picea > Picea glauca. Next base: position 61,000 of record JZKD02S1892856.1, on the reverse strand, counting down.
TCTCCTTTTGTTATTTAATGAGTCAATCATTTTCAAAGTGGATTTGATGATTCTTTGTAAACTCTTTTTTCTTCTAATTTCAACTCAGGAAACTCCATAAATGGGAATACAACAAGGTAAAAATCATGTTACTTGTAGGAATTTGAATCATTTGGAGTAAACACCAATTTTCTTTTTTTCATAGTGACAACACTCCGCATGTATTCATTTTCTTCCATGATAGGTTTCATAGTTTCTTCGAGAACCTCATCCATTATTTCTTGTACCATGAGTTTCTTCATTTTTATGAGTAGTTTATGGCTCTTCTTTAAGTTCCTTCAAATCAATGTGTTTTCACATTCCTTTTTAATTTTTTGAAATCTTTTTCTCGAAATATGAGGTTTCTTGTATTTCCTAAGAGATATATCCATGGTACTTCTCTACATGAGATTGGTGAAGGCTGAGGTACAATTTGCTCTAGTCTTTCCATTATTCTATTGAACCTATCCATCTTCTCACTATTTAGTCTATCTCTTTCTATTCTTCCCTTATGAATGTGATTATATTATGTAATGTATCTTCTAATCTTTATAACGTAACTTTATGCTCTATATCTTGATTGGTCAACATTTCCTTTAATTATTCATTTTGTTTGTTGATGCCAAACTCAACGTTATCGAGATGCGATTCTAGAGATTTTATGTCTTCCTTATGGCTCCATGATTCTTTATTTATTTCATCATAGGGCCTTTGTTTTTTCCTTGATGACTCCATTACTTAAATTTTACCAAGTATGGTAAAACAAATTATCGGATTTTGATAAATTTTTTTATTAGGTCTAATAATTTTTTTTGTTAAGTTTGGTAAAAAAAATATTGGATTTAGTAAAATTTCTTACTAGGTCTAATAAATTTTATTTATTGAGTTCAATATTTTTTTTTTACTGATGCTTGGTATTTTTTTAACAGGGCTAGGGATTTGATACCAATGTAGTAGAGGATTTTATAGTCTCTGAGTTTTAATTGGAAGGACCAAAAAATATATAAATGTATATTTGAATAAGATACAAAAATGATTGATGTTTTATAATGAATAATGACCTTGCATTTATAAACTTTGTGGTGACCATTCATGTTGAGTTATGTATTTAAGAATGCATCTTTAAAGTTATGTATTTAAGAATGTATTTAAAGTCCTAAGTTCCACATATATATAACATTTCCACATTCTTTAAGATGTTTCGAAACATTGTGATTTGTTCTAACCCTCACCCTCGCTCTTTCCTTAATATTTCGTGCAAATAATATTCAAAACCTTTAGGTCGTAATGGATTTCCATATTTTTCATTAATCTACTCATGAAACTCCAAAATGAAGATAATGCATGCATGCATCAACAACTACACATCACATTTAACAACGAATTCGTACCTTAGGCTGATGTAATAATTAGGGTTATGGTTATTTTCATTGTAGTTGTCATTGGCTTGTGCCATCTTTTTTTTTATGTTAATATTTTTTTGTAAGTTAGTATTCTATTAGTTACCTTTCATAAACAACAAATATATGCATAACATTTTTAACCAACCAAGGACCGAGCTACCAAAACTAGAAACCAACTTGGCCCTAGCTTCAAAATAAACTTAATGCCACATAGGGCCAAAAAAATACTGTTACTTTCACCATCTTTATAAACTAAAAGAAACTAATATCTATGAGCCTTAGCCTATCTAAATATGGCATGAGAGTGGCATTATCCTTAGAAAAAAAAATTGAAACATGAACAACACCTGTCGGGTCCTTGCCCAGTCCTCCGAAAGGCTCCTTTGCTAGTGCTGGAATGATTTCCATGTGGTAAGGAAACTGAGCATGCAAGTTATCAAACATTACCCCCAGAGTCTTGACCCATTGCTCCACTTATTCAATTTTGAAATGAAGATCTACCACCTCAACCTTAACTTCAAATATTAGTTGCTGTAAGATTGTTAGAGAGTCCAAAATTAACTGTGAACAATCCTATGAGGAATGATCGAATGGTTCCTGAAGTGGGTGATGATGAGCTACCCATGAAAAGACTTGTTGGGAAGAGGAATGAGACAAAGATGGTGAGCTCGAAATCCAACCAGGAGAAAAACCCAGAGAAGACCCATGGCCGTCGAACCATTCAACTTGGAACTTCCACTGGTTATCCGAGAGATCAATGCTATGATGAATATTGGAAGACGAAGAGGAGGAGTGAAGCCTATGCCTTTGGTGTCCCCCACTGCCAACACCCTTATAATTAACCTCCCATCCATGTGTAGCATACCATTATCGACCCTTCTTGGGGAAACCGTGTTGTCGCGACACAACAAAAGAGGAGAACATTCACAGTCTCAGAGGAATCCTTTTGCTCCATTGCCAGGAAATCGCACAATGGAGGAACCACCAAATCCAAAGATGAACAACAACCTGAGAGATTTCAGGATAGTTATGCCACATTGAAACTGCACCAAGTAACATAGTAATGGAATAGGAGGCCCACATGAGCCGACGAGAATTGGAGTAATGTAGGGTGACTACCATTAACTGCAAGGCCAATGCCATACACATACCAACAAACCCACCATACCAAAAGAAATGAATACATTGTGGAGGTGACGAGAGATACCTAAGGCGCCCACCTAAAGTGGAATATGATGTCGTTGGGTGAGGCATCCTCCTCGACTTCCTTTATGAGGCTTCATGTGCGAGTAACATCCCATCCAGGGGATAGTTAGATCACTTTACTAATAGTGCACATTCCCCCAGGATAGGATGCTCTGGATGCCTGATGGGGTCGCAATCCAGTTCCTCCTCTTCCTGTGGAACTCCAATATTGACTAACTTTTTTCCCACTTGGTTTGCTTCACGATGCACATGGGAAGGGATAAAAACCAACTAGGGGTGGAGAAGCGATTTAATTGCATTCAAGCAACAAGACAACCTCCAACTGGGAGAAGTTTTGTTTGGGGAGAAACCATTTAGAATTTTTGAGAATAAGCCCATGATCACTTGAGAATCCCCTTCCACTATAATACAAGAGAGCCCCATTTCTTGCGCCACCTGGAGGCCCCTAAAGAGACTCCAAATCTCAATTGAGTTATTAGTATTTGAGCCAATTCCACCATCAAGTATACACAGGATGGAGTAGTGGGCATCCTTGAAGACCACCCCAAAGTTGGTAGGTCCTTGATTACCTTTGGAGCCCCATCAAAATTAAGTTTAACAAATCCAAGAAGGGGAGGAGACCATCGAGTGGGACTCCAAGGGACCAGAGGTAGGGGGGGCGGTAGAGAGGAATTTGGATTGATACCTAGACCCCATTCTTTGTAAACGAGAAATTCATTAGGTGCACAAGTGGTGTCCTTAGTCCATTTCTGCACGCTGACAATCTCCATAATAATCTCATTGATTTTTGTCTAGATAGTCTCCTAGGGAAGCTGTGATGAGAGGAAAATTCGACGATTCCTTTCCTTCCAAATATGCCATAGAATAAAACTAGGAAGAATATGCAATATGCGATTCAAAATTGGATTTTTGAAAGCAATCTCGTGCCAACCAACAATGGTGTTAATTGTGTTGTCCCTAATACGATTAGAAGTCCTCATCACCTAAGTGCATTGGCACCATATTCAGGTGCTAAAGGTGCAAATATTGAGCATATGGTCCTATGTTTCTTCCATTTGCTAACAGAGTGGGAAGATAGAGGGTCCAACACATTCCCGTTTCTTTAAATTGTCCCAGGTAAGAATAATTTTGTGGGCCACGAGCCAAAGGAAGGTGTTGACCTTAGACCACATGTTAGTCTTCCATATTTTTTTTCCATATAGAATCTCTAGGAAGAAAATTGAAGGAGGATTTTTAGGTAGTATGCCTCTTTAATGGAAAAGGAAACTTTAGGGGAGTGACACCATCGCAAGATATTAGACCCATGTCAAATTTTGATTTTTTTCATGTTGGCTTCCTCCCTCCAGGGTTGTATATATATGTAAGGTGGATTACCCAACTCTTCCCTCGATATTTTTCACACTTTCGAAGCAACCTCAGGGTTGCTATTCTTTTAGAAGTATGCAACCAATGTGAGGCTATCTCTTTCCGTAGGTTTCTGCAGGCTGGTAGAGAGTGGGTGAGCTAGGTGGGAAACTGCTGCCATGAATCTATCCAAAAGAGGGCACTCTTACCGTCCCATATTTCCAAGAAGGCATGATCTAAGATAAGTGAGTTGTTATACCTTGCTGAATTCCAAATAAGTGACTTGAATCATTGTTCGTTCCATTTGATAAGTTGATCCTCTGCAGTGACTGGGATGTATTTGTGCCTCCACAATTTGGACCAAAGATCCAGAGGGTGTTTGAGCCACCACCACCAAAGCTTAGTGCTTAAGACTTGATTCAATTTCAGTGGATCTCTCAAGCCTATTCTGCCAGCTTACTTTGGCTTGCAAAGGTTATCCCAGTTAACCAAGGCCCACTTGCGACCGTCCTTGGTGCCTTGCCACAAGAACTTTCTTTGCATATTTTTTATGGTATTAAGGACGGATTTGGGAGCTGCCAGAACTAAGAAAATATATATGGGAATCTCTTGAAGGACCAATTTAAGTAGAACAATATGCCCAACTAGGTTAAGGGTATAGAAGGTCCAAGAGGTCAATTTTTTTTCAATGGAAGATAAGAGGCCCTCCAATGAACTATCCCTGAGGCATTATCGATGAGCGAGATACCAAAGTATTTGGAGGGAAGGAAGATTTGACTAAAGACGAGAAGTTTGGTGATGAAGTTTTGGACTGCCTGGGGGAACAAAATTACCGACTTAATGAGAACTGTGACCTCAAAACGAGAACTATGGCCCAAAAAACCCATTTTTTTGCATAAAAAACATGAAAATCAACCCCCAAATCAAAAAGTGGTGCTACAAGTAGCACTATTTTTTAAACAGGGTCAAAATTACGACATTTTTCAAACATGGCCTTCAAAACTCAGACAGTAGCTCAGAAAAACTTTAAAAATCAACGCCTAAAAAAAAGATGTTTTTGATTTTTTTTTTCTTTTCAAAACGCTAAAATTTTAGATAATTTGAAATCGTATTTTTAGCACTTGGTACCATTAAAACGAAAACCTCAAAATCAACCACCAAATTGAAAAGTACTGCTACCGATAGCACCCATTCTAAAATTGGGGTATGAAAATGACACATTTTTATAAAGTGGTAAAAGAACTCATCATTACTGTAAACAAAATCATAAAATCAACCCTTAAATTTTTACTTTTTAAATCTTATTATCACTCAAAGCACAATGTAATACATATTGCCACGAAAATATCATAATATACTTTAAAAATTCAACGTCACTTTTTAATAATTTTTTTACTTTTAATAAAAAAAGTAAATACACGTTACATTGAATGAAACATAAATTATTTCTTAAAAGTATTGTTATCTTGTCCATATTCAAAACATATGAGCTAATCATTTTTTTTATATTATCCATAATAAAAAACATGTAATTCATAAAACATAAAAAAGATTCATAACTTCATGTAAGATCATATGTAAGTTCAATGCTCATTTCTAGTTACCATACAAACATCATATGGATAAAAATGCATAAAATGTTTCATACACTTATTCAGATTGACTCCTGGTTTATGAAATACCATCAGAGTATACATTGTATTCAAATGAATGATTGGATGAAGATGTAGTTGATCCATACTCTTCTCTAATTTCGATGAATGCATCATCCGAGTCTACATGCATGCCCAACATTTTAGATGTCAAATTCCTTTTAGATATACGACTAGGTTCAACGGACTCCCATATTGAATTTATTTCTTGTGGCAACAACCTCTTGATAATCTCTGTTGTCTTGGAGCGAAGAGTTCCGCTCTTTGTCAAATTGAATTCATAAACAAGTATGTCAACATCATATAATTTTAAGAGGTCAGTGCAACAATGAGTTGTATTTTGACCTTTTCTTTTCTCTTTCTATTGACATGTTTCTCAACCACCATCTTTGGCTTGTACACACCATTGAATGGGTTTGTACTTGTTGCATACCAATGCACTTCAATTGCAATAACATCATCATTTTATTTCTCAATCTTTATAACCTTTCCAATCCAGAATGGATAACTATGTGGATCTTTAGTCGCTAAAACTGCAATCATGCTACCCTCATTAATATCTTGTACTAAACCCCTGTAAAGTTCTTCCATGGCTTCATGTTGTGCATGTGACCTTCACGAACCAATATACATTTCTCTTTCCTCTACTTGTGTAAATTCAATAACACCTTGAGATTCTTGTTGAACTTCAACAATGCTTGTTTCTTTAGATTCATTTGGCATATTTTGTGGCCAATGAAATGGAGTCTTCAACATTGTATTTTCATTTGTTGATATTGAAATTATGTCACTTTGAATATTGAAAAAAGACTCCCACCAAACATAATCGACAACATCAAAGTACTCATATGTATCCTTAATGGAATTTTTTTATTTCTTCCAGGAATTCAAAATAATCTACATCTCTATTACGCCTCCGTGCATTATGGATTTCAACAACTAATTGTAAAAATAATAACTTTGATCCAAATATTCGATGATCTGGAATGAAATTCAGAAATGCTAAACCTAATGAAGGCCCCCATTCTGTAGTAGTTGAATACTGATTTCCCCATATAAGTGTTTTCCCACCAATTTTTTTGAAACAAAATTGATGTTGGAAGCTAATATCATTAAGCTGCTCAATATTTTTTTCTTCACTATGCGATCCCTGAATAAACATTCACATGTCAATAGTTTCTTCTAATAAATAAAAAACGATGTTTGGAATGTATGCTTTCTTAATACATTCAATTAATGATGGTAGGCTTCCAACATTTTTCCTCTTCAATGTTACTGAAAAATGATTGACCATTTGATCAATATGATCATGAGTGTGTCAAACAAGAAGGAAACCAACTTTCACCTTTTGAAAGATTCCCATTTCAACAAACATACTTTGATATACAAACACAATTTGATTTTTATTTTCATGACTAGTGTTGTCCAACCGTAGATAAAGAACTTGAGGAATATTTCCAGACCAGTGAGTGAGCACATGATGAATTATGGTGATGGTTAGATTTGCATCATTATGAATATTTTGAGCTGTGAAGTAAACCCTTGGACACTTTTTTCCATTGAAAACCATACAACCAACCAAGTGAAACTGAATGAAATTCTCTTCTTGTAAATTTTTCGGTTTACAGACAAAATTTGGTAGAAGTGTTTTCTTCTAGTCCATGCCATCAATTATCATACCTAAATATTTGTTTGGAGCATCATAACACTTCTTTGTTTGTACAACTTTTGCCTTTCACTTGATTGTTGATTCTGATGTTCTTGAAGTGCTTTGACTATGGAATCTGCACATGACATAAAATAAAAATATTGATCGTATGTTTTCATAGTTGATAACTATTCGATTAAAAAAAAACAAAATAGTAAATACATACCTCTTTTTGCCCCTTCAGATTTATCTCTTATTGATTTAAGAGTAGCACATATACTACAAATCCCCATCCTTGACTTCTTAGGAGTACAAACATTGTTGAATTGTTTCTTCCATATTCTTGTAAAATATGCATATGTAATAAAATTTCCATTTCCTTCAACACCTTCAACATATCCTTTGTACAAGTTGTAGATTTCCCTCCTTGAGAAATTATCTGGAGTATGTATTGTGTCTCTATCTGACATACACTCTCCATGTTTGGAAAATAAATCATGCATCCATGACAATCTAGTGTTTGTCAATGGCCCACTCTCTCGTCCATGATGTACCTTTGAATAAAATGAAGGATTTTTTTTCAACTTTGTCTTGATTCTTGATATACGAAGATTACCAATTGAGTGAATTTTTTTGAAAGCCTTTCTGCAAAGTAAAATATTCTCAATGTGATAATTATATCCTGTATTAGTGGATATCATGCACCCCATCAAATATGAATTTTGCATTCTCTTATTCATTGGAAAATATGTCTTCCTTTTATTCAAGGCATACATGTAGTCCATGATTTTCAATCAATTATTTTGATAACGTTCACTTAAAATGAATTCACTTATGGAAATTGGTTTAGTGAGAAATTCTTTTCTAGATCTTGTATAACTAGAATGATTTGGATTGATATAAAAAGGTATAATCTTGTTCCTAGACACAATGTTTCTTTGCAATGTCTCCTCTATTTCATCATCCTCACTAGAAGGATTTTCCTTATCACCAGAAGGAGTATCAAGAAAAACATTGTCAAGAGACTAAACTAGAGAATGTCGATTACCTTGATATGTTGCAGTTAAATGATTGAGAACATCATCATCAACATAATCACTTGGAGGAAAATCATCATCAACATTGTGTCCACCATTGACATAATCATCTTCATTGCTTTCAAAATCCCCACTTGAGTGAAAAAATTCACCATCCTGCTTAGTGCTTTGAAAATATTCATCAATATCTTTAAAATCCCCACTTTGAGGAAAATCTACATCATCAACATTGTTTCCTTTTAATTTATTACTCGGGAAAGAGTGTCCACCAATGGCATAATCATCTTCACTACTTTGAAAATCCTCACTTGAGAGATATTCTTCATCATTCTAATTACTGGCTTGAAAATCCTCACTTGGAGGAAAATATTCATTATCCTCATCGGTACCTTGAAAATCCTCACTTGGAGGAAAATCATCATCACCAACATTACTTCTTTTAAATTCTTCATTCGGGAAAGACTGTCCAACATTGCCATAATTGCCATCATTACTTTTAAAATCCCCACTTGGGGGAAATTCTTCATCATCCTCATTCGTGCCTTGGAAATCCTCACTTGGAGGAAAATCTTCATCATTACCTTCAAAATCCTCACTTGGAGGAAATTCATCATCACCAACATTGCTGTCTTTAAATTCCCCACTCATGATAAAATGTCCACCATTGTCATAATCATCTTCACTGCTTTTAAAATTTCCACTTGAGGGAAATTCTCCATCATATTCATTGGTGCCTTGGAAATATTCATCGGTACCTTGAAACTCCTCACTTGGAAGAAAATTTTCATCCCAATCATTTAAACGTTGATCATAGTCTCCACTTTGACCTACATTTTGATTATTTTCATTACTATTAAAT
>JZKD02S1892856.1:20962-41420 GCA_000966675.3 Picea glauca | reverse complement strand
GCACTGTGTGTAATTGCTAGGGTGCGAACTCTTTCTTAAGCAAGGAAAAAGATGAATTCTCGATGCTTCTAGAAGGGAATCTTCTAGAAGGATGAGATGACATTCAAATGGTTATCCTAGTATTGGATGCCTTGATATTTTGGGATCATTCTTATCCAAGTAACTAATTCATTCTCTCCTATATATTGAGGGAAGTCTCATGGAAAAAGTTAGAAGCAAGAAGGTTAAGCAATATTCATTGGAGAATTAGTGAAAGAATTGTATGAAGGACTGATGCTACAACAACTAGGAGACTTCAACAAGTTCATCCAAAATAGTTGATCTTCTTCATGCAAGTGAGCAAGTGTGTGTGTCAGAGCCAAGGGTCATCACAAGGAAGTTTGCGACATCAAGGCTCAAGTTGTAATCTTTACTTTCCATTAATATGATACAGTAATATGTCTCTTTCCCATAAATCTAATTCTACTTTATTGTATAACTCCTTGATCATATACATAGATTGACTGTTGAATAGATTGTGATTTCTTCACTTTGGTTGGTTTGTGTTGTCTCGGTCTTGACTGCATGAGAGAACTAGAGCGAAGCAGGAGCAACAAAGACCAAAGGAAGCGATGATAAGGTATGTTCTTTGTTCTTTCCTCCTATTTAATTCAATGGTCAGAATCTAAGGAAAGAGTCATGTTCTGTCTTGCTTTGTTCTAGATCCAGGTGGATCGAGGGAGATCGGTTTGTGTTCGCACTTACAGATTTATCCAATAACATCCCCCACGTGGGATTCCTTTAGGGATGCCATTCAATAACAATACTATCCTGTTGGAAGCTGTGAGGACCAATACACAAGATGGACCACCCTGCGTCAAGAAAGGGACCAAACAATACCATATTTCACCAATATTTTCCATACCATGCACACCAAATTGGGTATCAAAAAATCTAAACGACATCTGGTGCTCAAATACCATGGTTGTCTCCATAGATACATTCATATAGAAATGGATTTTATGGACATTGCATCATTGGGTACGACTTATAGATATGTTGTCAAGATCGAGAAAAAGAGGGGAGAGTTTGGATCTACAAATTCCTCACAGCCGAAGCAGGGAAAAGGTGGCCCCAACCCACAAAAAAAGGGACATAGCAAAGATGGTCACTCTCAGGAAAACTAGTCCAATCCGCAACACAAGAAGGGTAATGAGAAGTCGAAGAAGGACATGGGAAAATGATGTGAATACCATAAAATCCCTTGGCACAACATTGAATAATGTCGTTCCAAGCAGTCACTTGTGGCCGAGATGAAATATTCCGAGTCAGAGATAGATTTTGACTTCGAATAAAATCCATAAGGAGGGAAGTGGATTATCGATGCCGAACTTAGTGCCACTGTCACTACCACCAAAGTCTAGCCAAGTGAACAAAAAGAACTAGAGGAAGGGGAATGCCTATTTCACTCACAGATGTGGGTAAAGCGGGCTCCACTTCATTTCATTGTCGATAGCGACAGTCAGAAGAACCTAATATCAACATAGGTCATCAAGCGACTAGACCTGACGATGAAACCGCACCCACAACCCTTCACTATCGGCTAGCTTCACCAAGGAAGAGATCTCCATGTTAGCCAACGATGCCATCTGCCCTACGAGATCAAGCACTTCAAAGATGAGGTATTATGAGATATTTATCCCCTTGAAGTTTGTGATGTTATTTTAGGACACCATATTTGTGGAAGCGACATGCTTTTTATGATTCTAGACCCCGTAGTGTTATTATTACTTTGGGTAGACAATTGTACAGGATACTAGAGGTAGTGCCACCTACCGCTATTTCTTTAATCTCTACTAAGAGATGCAGTAAGGTCATTTCACAGACCGGGAAGTTCATCTTCTTTGTGATCCGTGCTCAGAGTAAGTAGAAGGTCACCACCACATCCATGGCCTCTACACAGAGCCTTTATTTGCAGCAAAAGAAAATGGATGGGATCGTGGAAGAGTACATAAACATCTTCTCCTCACCCACTGGTGTACCGACGCACTGCCAAGTCAAGAACCCAATTGATCTAACCCCCAATACACCTTTGCCTAATGGACCAATCTATCGTTGCTCACTGATGGAAAATGATGAAAACAAGCGTCGGATCCAAGATTTGCTTCAAAAGGGGCACATCAGACCCAACTCCTCCCCTTGAAGATGCTCGATTGTATTAGTGCAGAAGAAAGACATGACTTGACGACTCTATATTGATTAGAGAGTATTAAAAAAAATCACAATCAGGAACTGATCCCCAATTCCCCAAATTTATGACCTTCTTGACCAAACTAAGGGGGGAAATTTCTTCAACAAGATTGACCTAAAGGTTTGGCTACCACTAGGTTCCCATCGAGCCAACTGATGTATGGAAGCCAACTTTCAAATCTAAAGAAGGTCTCTTTGAATGGCTGGTCATGCCCTTTGGATTAAAAAATGCACCAACCGCTTTCATGAGGTTGATGGAGGATGTATTGAGACCCTTCACCAACTCTTTTGTGGTGGTATATTCCCTATAAACCCATATTCCTTATACACCCCTATTCCTACTCCTGAGAGGCCTTGGGAATCCATCTCGATGGATTACATGTCTGGCCTTCTATCCATGAAGTAAGGCAATGATTCTGTATTTGTGGTGGTTGATCAATTTTCAAAGATGGCCATTCTCACAGCCTGTAAGAAGAGCATCACAATGACAAATACTGCCAAGATTTTCTTCGAACGAGTGTGGGTCCATTTTGGGATACCAAAAACCATCATCTCCAATTGGGACAACATATTCCTCAACACATTTTGGTCAAGTTTCTGGTCACTATTGGACACCAAGCTCACTAAATCAACTGCCTTCCACCCTAAAACTGATAGCCAAATAGAGGTTGTCAATCAAATGATTGTGCACATCCTGCGCATGTACAACTCTAAGCATCCATGTACATTGGATGAGAGTCTTCCCAATGTTCAACACAACCACAATAGGTCTCTCCATAGCTCCACCGACAATGGCCCATTTCAGGTGGGGTTGGGATTCTATCCCTTGGGTCCCATTGATGTTGCACTACCTCTTGCAACTACACATGCATAATCTTTCCATGTTCAGTCTGAGGCCGACAAAGCCACCAGATTCATTGAGCAGATTCAACACATCCACCAACAGGTCCATGATACTTTGCAGAAAGCCAATGCTAAGTACAAGCAACACCTTGATCAACACATGGTACTGCACCAGTTTCAAGTGGGAGACAAGGTATGGTTACATTTATAGAAAGAGCACTTTACAGGGCCCCATCGGAAGCTCCACCCACTTCGCTATGGGCCTTACACTATCACCAAGGCTGTGGTTAGCAATGATTTTGAGCTCAACACTCCACCCTTCCTTGGCTTGCACCCAATGTTCAATGTGTACCTCCTTTGACCATATTTTCCACCATTATTGGACACCTTAGAGATCACAGAAAAATTGACACCAACAGAGCTCAACCGTGACTGCATGGAACATGCATCCAATGATCAGATAGTGGACACACAGGTCAAGGGCATTCGCCAGTAGAGGATCCAACTTTATCGGGTTGTCAAGGAAGGGAAGCTCCTACACCAAGGAAAGTGGCTCACTTGAGGAAAAATTGAACAAAATTTTCCTCACCTGATGGGGGAACTCAACGCAATGGAGACCATTGCTTCCTAAGGGGGAAGGACTGATCCAGTGGATATTGGTGGCCACCCACCTATTCCAATTGGCTCCTCTTGACAATTTATAGTTCAACATGTTCTTCTGTACTTCTTTGTAATTGTGAGTTCTACACTTCTAGGGCTGTCTAAAGTCCTACACATTTTCTAGGTGGAGACTGGTGGCTTCCCACCTAATCCAACTGGCTTATTTTGGGAATTTTCAAGTCAACACATCTTTCTGTACTTCTAGGGCCATTTTGGGGCCCTAATCAACGTTTTTTTGGCTTTCCATAGTCAAATTGTATACATAGTAAGAGTTTGATGTTATAATGCGTAGTTCTCAAGAAGACCTTTCCAACGAGCTATCACATGCCTAAAACGAAGGTCGTATGCAAAATTTATGACCCCGGGAAGTTGAGGTACCAACTTACCCATCGGGGCCCACATAACTTTTGGTGTTTCATCTCCTAGGGTTATGTTTTTGGAGGTATAGGGTTTTGGCATTCATGAGTAATGTTAAAAGGGACTTTGGAGCCTCATTGTCATCATTCTTCTTAGATGGGTGCACGTAGCAGCCACATCTCTTCTCAAAGATAACTATCACTATTCGAGCAAGTGTTTTTAGTTATGTATTTTTACAATTTCAACCTATTTTATTTATTCAATAGAAGTTATTGTTCAATAGATATCTATTGTTGTTCTCCATATATTCATGTTCTTGTATTCAGTTTGTTAATCATTTCTTTCCACTCGTAAATCTAGATCATTTGGCGAGTTGACAAATTCTGTAGCACTCAACAAAATTCTTAACATCCTTTTTGATATTAGTCCAAAAGTATCTTTCCCTCACCAATGCAGTGGTCTAATCAATGCCAAATTGTCCACCCAAACCTCCGCTATGCAACTCTCTAATAAGATTCAACTACAACGAGCTCTGTGGAATTCACAAACTTTGGTTCTTGAACAAGAAACCCCCTTGAAGATGAAATTCCATATATGGTTTTCTATCAATGCTCCAAGGTGCTTTGCATGCTTTCCAAGACTTAACAAATTCAACATCATCTACATACAATTATTTCATACATTCCAAGATAACATGTTCAACTAACAAAGTATTCAGTAGCATTATCCTTCGGTTCAATGCATCTTCAACTCTATTTGACTTTCCAGAGCTGCGTTTCAAAAAAAAAGAGTAACTTTACAAAAATTCTACCCATTTAGAATGCTTTTGATTTAACTTACCTTGCTTATTGATGTACTGCAATGCCTTATGATAAGTAAATAAGACAAAATATTTTGGTAACAAGTAATGCCGCCATTTATCCAAGGCTTGTATAATATCATAAAACTCCTAATCATAAACATAGTACTTATTCTCAGCATCCTTCAATTTCTTGCTGAAGAATGCAACCGATCTTCCTTCTTGGCTCAGAACTACTCTAATTGTTGAACCACTTGCATCACAGTCCACTTGAAACACTTTATTGAAATATGGAAGTGCTAAAAATTGTTGTTCAGTTACCTTTTTCTTCAAATATTCAAATGACTTCGTGGCTGCTACTATCCACTTAAAATTCCCCTTCTTCATGCATTCAATAAGTGTTGCACAAATATCGCTGAAATTTCTGATAAGCTTCTTGTAGAAGCTTACCAAACCATGGAAACTTCTGACATGAAACATACACTCAGGTGTTGGCCAATCCAAAATAGCCTTAACCTTTTTCAGAATCCATGTTCAAACCTTCCTTGGAAATCACAAATCCCAAGTATACTAACTCTTCCTTCAGAAATGTACTTTTCTTCAAAATAATCATCGATTTCTCTTCTCTCCACTGTTGTAACACCTTTCTCACATGGTCTAGGTGTTCTTCTTTTGTATTGCTGAAAATAAAAATGTCATCTAAGTACAAAACAACAAACTTACCCAAAAATGGTTTCAAAACTTCATTCATAACTCTCATGAATGTGCTAGGCACATTTGTTAGTCCAAATGGCATAACTAACCACTCAAACAAGCCATCCTTTGTCTTGAACATTGTCTTCTATTCATCACCTTCCTTTATCCAAATATGATGGTAACCACTATTCAAATCAATCTTTGAAAAGTACTTGGCCCCACTCAAAAAATCCATGAGGTCATCCATCCTTTGTAAATGAAATCTATACTTGATAGTAAGCTTGTTAATAGCTCATGAATCAATACACATTCTCTATTCAACTTCTTTCTTGGGTGTCAAAACTGTTGGTACAACACACAGACTCAAACTCTCTCTAATCAATCCTCTATCAAGTAGCTCTTGCACTTTCTTGTTTACTTCCTCACTCTCGGCCGTAGTCACATGATAAAGAGCTTTATTCGGTAGACTTGATCATGTTATCAAATCAATTTTATGTGATATACTTCTCAAGGGAGGTAAACCTGTTGGTAGATAATCTTCAACAATATCCTTAAACTCATTCAACAAAGGTTGAATTTCCGATGGCAGAGGACTCCTTTTTTCAATCTCCAAAAATTCTCTTGGAACTAAGGCCAAACAAAAATGATTCCTCTTCAGTTCTCTCAAGAATTCCTTAGCTGAACACAACACAATGCAACTTCTACTGTAAATATTTCTGTTGTCCTTTTCCTTGCTATCATTACCACTCAACCTAGTCTCCACCATTGGTTCCAATCTGTATCGTTTTCCATCCTTTCAAAATTTATAGGTATTCTTCCTCCCATCATGGAAAAATTTTCTGTCAAACAAACATGGTATTCCGAGTAGTACATGACAAGCATCCATCTCTAATATGTCACACAATACCTGCTCACTAAACTTTCCTATATGGAAACTCAACAAGAATTTCTCAGTCATAGTCACATGTTGTCCTCTTTTCAACCATGAGACCTTGTACAGATTTGGATGTGGAATTCTTTTCAACTTCATTTTCTCCATTACTTCTGTGGATACTAATTTTTCTGTACTTCCACCATATATGACAATATAAAAACACTTATCCTGAATTTTGCGTTTCTTTTTGAACACTCTCTTTCTATGTTCAAGTTCTTCTACTGCCTTTGTCTTAGGCTTGAGTAATACTCTTATAAACATAAAGTTTTCTCCTTTCTCTTACTGAAGTACTTCCACATTGCCACCAACAAATGTTGTCTCATCTTCTTGGGTACGTGTGTCCTAGCCTCATTTATTCTCGCCACATTCTGCCTCTCTGGACATTCTGATGCTTTGTGACTCTCTACTCCACATCTATAACATGTAATAACATACTTAGCTCGACCAAAACCTCTGCCCATGCCAAGGATTCTTCCTCCTCTTGCAATCTGATTGCTAGTCACTTCATTGTCCTTTTCATTGTCTTTAGAAACACATGTTCTACCCCTACCTCTAGTTTCTTTTACCCGAAACTTCTGCTGCAATCTTCTGTCAATATTTTCTTCCACCTTCAAAGCAACTTGATAGGCTTCATAAACATTACAAAAGTAATGCTTACTCATCTCATCCAGAATATGATACTTCAACCCATTCATGTATCTTGCCACTCTTTGATACTCTGATTACTTTATCCCTAACCTGAGGGATAGTTTGAAAAAAAATCTGTATATTCACAAACATATGTCTCTTTCTGCCTTAAGTTTTGCACCTATTTACACAAATCTTGCAGGTAATCGACAAGTAGGAATTTATCCTTGATTTTTCTCACCATCTTCCTCCATGTTCTAATATTTCCTTGTCGATTATCCACTCTGTCTTTATGCAACATATCCCACCAAAGTTCAGCATGACCCTTTAGCTTAGTCATGGTGAATTGAACCCTATTGGGATCCTGAACATTTTCATACTCAAAATATATTTCAAGCTCTCCTATCCAATCAATGAGTGTTGGATTTCAAACTACCATCGTAGCATGAAACTTCCACCCTTGCACTACCTCTAGCTTTTAGAAAAGATATTAAATGTACTGATGGGTCTACTTCCTCAACATTTCACTCTTCTTCAGGTTCATCTTCAGACTCTAAACCTGTTTCAACATCTCCATACCTTCTGGTTTCTAGTTCTTCAATCCTTGTTTGTAATTCCTTGACTTGTCTATTCCTTTCACCTCCCCATGTTGCTCCTACCCTTTGTGGTGGCATCCTTATGAGTTTTCTTATAGCCCTCACTCGAACTAACATTCACATGTCTTACCTCCAGGCACTGTTCTCTCACAAATTGGGAACTGAATTAGCTTTGAAACCACTTGACGCAGTCACCCTAGATTCTACACTTAATCCCTACAAAAACTAGGTGTCTTCCCACAAAGTACACAACTAATAGCGTACTAATATCTAACAGAAATTAACAATTAATGATTTCCATGAGGAAATTTACTGCTACATGAAAAGAAAACAAGAGACAAAACTAATGGAGGGAAACACAAATATCTTCATTAATCAGAACATAAATTCATTTACATATTTATTACATCTAAGATGAATCTGGAATGGTTCTCTTCTCCGTTTCTGATCCTTTGGCCATCTTTTCTCTTTTATGTTTCTTCTTATGCAAAATGAAGTCAAATTTTGCAAACTTTGTTGAGCTGAACCCGTTGCAATGTTTTTCTTTTCCCCCTTTATCTTTTTATTTTTTTCCTGGTAGCTGAAACGCTCATTCCCTTCAACTTCCCTAAATGTTTCTTGTTTTTCCTCCTTCACAATCCACCTTCCCAAAATCGTTTTTCCAAATGATGAGTTGACGAGATTTAAATGGTTGTGGCAACTTAAACTATTCATTTTCCCACACTTATTCGACTTTCCTCTTGTCATGAGCCTCTTACAATACACATGGATTTGAAAATGCATAATCCATAGCCTCTAAATACATCATGTGGGTGTTGTAGCAACCTGTTACAACACATGTTACAACATGTGTTGAAACAATTGATACAACATGTGTTGCAACAACTTTTACAACATGAGTTGTAGCAATTGTTTCAGCATAGTCTTGCAACAACTATTACAACAAAACATGCTATAGCAATAGGAATTTGACACTTATTCATTCCTATGATTTATTAGCTTAAACATGAATTATTTTTTAGGTTGATGTGGATTGCTTGAGGCTAAAGATGGTCATGCATCATTGGGGGTGGCCAATGTGGGAGGGATCCTATTTGATCCTAGAGGAAAGGTACAACTAGTTTTTTCATAGAGAACAAGGGTCACCATCAACAATGAGGTAGAGGTGTTTCCAAGGATTGCAATTGGATTTGTCACATGGGGTAAAGAAAACAATAGTAATATGAGACTCGTCAATTATTAATCTATTTCTTATCCAATTCTTTACTCCTCAAAATATTGGACTAACTTGTTTGGTTCAAAGGTCTTTGGAACTAGTAAAGAGGTTCAAATGCATTCCATTCTTCCAGGTTCTTTGAGCCAATAACACTAAGGTCGGTCACCTTTCAAATCCAGGAGACCATTGAGTGAAGGGTTCATAAGGATAAAGGGGGGCACCATCTTCAATGCCCCTCCCATGACATTCAAGATTTTACACATAACAATGGCCTCTATGAATAAGTGTGGTCACATACAAGGAGAAAGGACATGCATTTTAATCCAACCCACACATCAATATCTTGATGCATTAGGATGGTAGTAAAATGTTGTATGAACCACCCCCATCGTTTATTTTCTCCAAGCCATGGAATTTTTTTGCATGGGAGGTTCTAGAGGACAATTCTTCCTCTCCTCTCGACCTCTATTCACATCATTGCAAATATAGGGGCCTAGGCAATAGGGTGGTAGGTTGATTGAGTTGGTTTGTGGGTTCAACTCCATCTCCTTGCAATGTATATCATGGCTCAATGTCAGAACTATAGGTGTGTAATGTGTAAATTGACCTAGGTTGAGAGGCAAATGTAGTGTTGTGAGATGGGGATATTAGAGGCATAGAAAGAGGTGACCACAATGACTGTCAAATGGATCCATTGACACAAGATGTGGGAGGAGAACTTCAGGGAGCAAAATAGGAAAGGACCCAACATGTGGTGTAGATGACAATCTAGATTTGGACTTTGAAGGAAATGGAGAGAGAGGTAAGAGCACTCATGTAGGCCTAGGGCCACAAAATTTAGGAGCTAGATTTGAAGTTGGGTTTGGTTATTGCTCCGGTTGATAGATTGGTCAATTTTATTCACCTCCCTCTAGAGGTAGTTTAGCCCCATGTTCAGGTTGTTGATATGAATATGGATTTGAGTTTGCATGGCACCCCTAAAATTAAAGAAGAAAGGGACTAGTCAACACATGTGGATGTTATGTGCCCAACATTACATCCATACATGGTAAAACAAGAGGAATCTTTTGTTGAAGAGTTCCAGGTGACAAAAGACACCCTATATGGGCTTGCATTTTAGTTTTTCTCTGCATGTAATGTATTGTAGTTTTTTGTTAATTTTGTCCACTTCCCCCTCACTCTTTCTGAATTTATGGTGCTTTACCGAAGTTTAGTTCTCCACTCGGGCGCAACTAATGCTCTAACAATTACGCCACAAGGCAATAAATACATCATCCCTGAGCTTGTCCTAAGAGCTTTGCAGTGTGATCGAGTGCTTGCTTTCCTTATGCTTGTCGAGCATCCTATGAAAGGTGCATAGGATGAAAGGTAAAATGATTCGATAGAAACTTCATTGTCTTCCCCAATCTGGAACTCAATTTTATGAATCTCCTGGGAAACTGTCACTATTATATATCGCTCATGGCTGTGAACGCGAAGAGGATCAATTAGAGCATTGACAATAACGTTTTGACAGTCAAAGCACATGCGAACAAGTAACAAAATCTGTACAAAGGGGAAGATGACAGTCGCCTTGCTTTGCTCGTACCTCCATCGATTTGTCGTGGAATTCCATTCGAAATCCCTTTAGCAGGAATGCACATAAAATTGAGGGGTAAAATTGAGCTATATCGAGTGGAATTTGCACATAAAATAAACTCCGTACCTACACCTTAATGGTAGCTATAGATTTATTTTTTAATCCAAGGGGAATCCAAATTTTTAACTTGAATTTGAAATCTTAGCAAATCGATAAAAAAATATCAATTGACCCAAGTGCATCACACGGTATTCTTTTTTCCTGGTTTTGACATATGAGTTTTCAATTTTATATTAAAGGTAATGGAAAGTAAACAAATACCATCCAATGAGTAAAATGTCTTCAAAACTCACCACTTTTAAGGGATTCCCCAAGGGCTTGGAAGATTCTTGGAAATCTCACAAATACAATTTAGTGGATAAAATGTATTCAAAACTCACTACCTTTAAGAGATCTCCCAAATGTGTGCAATATTCTTGCCCTTTCAGAAAATAAAGCACTTTGTCTATCTTATTAGTTCACTATAGACAAAGCCATTAGTGTTTGGCATCACTCAAGTTCTAGTGGGATACACAATGACACAATCACCCCAGCTTCGATAATAAATCCTTACAAAAACTAGGCATTTGTCCACAGATTACACAACTAACAATATACTAATGTCTATAAGAAATTAATCATTAACGAATGGCATGAGGATTTTTTACTTCCATAGAAAAAAATAAAAAGAAACAAAACTGACGGACGGGAACAAAAATATCTTCATTAGCTAGAATATAAATTCATTTACAAACTTATTACATCTCAGATGAATCTGAAACAATCCACCCCCTGTTTTTGACCCTTATACTGTCTTTTCTTGTTGGCCCTCGACCAAGTTTTGAGAGAACCTTGGTTGTGTTTGACCATTTTTAGGACTTCGACAGGTTGGTCGAAGACGAAGCACCAAGGCAAAGTGGAGATTGCGGGATCCCACCCTTTTTGCGGGCTTTTTGGGTTTTAGGGTTTATGTAACGGGTATGGGATGTCGATCCATGGGTTTACCCATGCTTAGGCCTCTTTTGTAATGTATAAATAAGTAGCTAGGCAATGTAAGAAATGTGCCGATGGCTTAGTGCAAATATTAGCTATGTGCAAGAAGATGTGTTAAGGCTTGCAGAGCTAAGTGCAAGCGTTTTGTAAGTGCTTGGTGCAAACAGACCGTGTAAGGCTTTGTGCTTTGATACGACTCGGGGAAGGAGGATCTGGCGAGGTGCACGTAGATCTCCTGTCCTATGCGGAGTTGGCGTTCTAGCTTGATGCATGTAAGAAGATTGGAAGAGACTAATAAGAAGAGAAGAAGATTGGTGGATGTAGCCCCACATTGGGGTGAACCACATATATCCTGTGTCGATGTGTTTTGTACTATGATGTTAATGTTGTTTATGTATCTAATTGCTTAGTGTAGTAATCTTTGTGTAATAGGTAGATCCATTGATGCTTAGTGCTTTATACATGAATGAATGATTAGATCTGCTCTAATGCTATGTGTTGAATGGTTAGAGGTGCTTGATCTTGGTTGTTACTGCGCTGATCTGTAATAAGGGTTTAACCTGCGATGTGAATAAGGGTTACAAACTAATGAATGTTAATTGCTAAGTGCTCTATTAAAGTATTGTGATCACATATCTGTGTCCCAACTAGGTTGTAGACACTTGAGTCCTACAACTCCCCCTACCTCTACCTCGGGTGAGATTGCATCTGCTTCGCAGGTGTTGCCGAAAGGGTCGGTAGTTAGGGTTTTGTTGGTGCGCTGTTGAAGTGTTGAAACCTGGGTCTGCCCCTGTGCCAACAAATGGTTTCGTTGCCGGGACCTGAAACTGTGATTGTTGGGAATTAAAGAAAAGAGAAAGCTTTGTGCGTAGATCTACTGCTGTAGTGCGCAGTAATCTACTTGACTTGAGAAGATTTGTGCTAAGAGAAGGAAGTCCGATCTGAAGAAAAGAGGTAATATCTTAAAGCTTTTTTCTCCGAGAAAGGTAAGATAAGTAGAAAATTTTGCTTCGAAAGAATGGATCTAGGTATGTTTGATAGATTTGGTCCTAGTCTGAAAACTAGGGCACGGCTAGAAGAAAGAGTTGATCTGAATAAATTCGATAGAGTTAGTGAAAGATATGTTATTCCTATGCATAGAAAGAAGTTTTGGACTAACAAATGGATGCAGGAAGGACCCTAGAAAGAATTTTTGCAGGTTGCAGGTCCATCATTGTGATCCCAATGCACAGTACAAGAAAGGTTGGGGATCGTTTAAGAGAAAGAGAGGATTAAAACTTTGTTATAGTTGCAGAAGACCAGGAAATCTTGCTAAGGAATGCCATGGTAGAGGTCCTATTTGTCTTTGTTGTAAATTTGTTGGCCATGAGGTTTTGGATTTCCCTAGAATGATTGCTAAAGTTGAAAAGATGAACCTAAGACAAGAAAACCATGAAGAAGGTCAAGAAACCAAGGATATGCTAGAGAACCAGAAAGAATCAGAGATTATGTTATTACAACTGAAAGAAACACTGAATGATCACAGAGACATTAGTTTACCAGAGATCTTAAAAGAGAAGGAGTACATAGAAACACGAATATGAGACTTCGACATAGACTATGTTCTGGATGAAGAAACACAGGTGAATATCATGCTAGAAAGCACTTGGGAAATTTTGGGAAAGCCGACTATGATTCCTTCATTGGGAGGGATAGGCTTGTTTAAACGAAAGATGATAACCCTATGTGGAAGACTTACTCATGTACCTATGATAGCCCATGGAGCATCGAATGAAGAAAAAATTGAGGTCATTAAGTTTGTTGAGAATAACACTCCTTTTGCACTTATGTTAGGAAAGCCCTGGATTGAGAGAGATCCGATCCGAAGGAAAGAAGAAGAGGAAGCCACATAACAAAAAAAGTAAGAATTAAGGGACTTCATAACCAGAAAAATAGTAAGACTAATACAAGAACAGGAGGACAAGTCGAAGCAGCAAGGCTGTCAAGGTTGAAAGAATGCAAGAAGGCTTACCGAACCTGTCCATGCATGAGAGAAGAGCACCTACCCCAGAAGAAGTAAGAGAAGAGGTACTACACTCGACCCCTTTGAAAGACCCTCAACAATGAGAAGTCCCTTTACTAGGATAAAATAAGAATAAGAATGGAAAGAGGAACCCAGAGACTTAGATCACAGGAAAGAAGGCCAGAAAGCTCAGTAAGAAGAAAGCGAAGTTAGAAAAATTGCAGGAAGTTCCAGATAGGACTTCGCAGAAAGAAGGCTTACAGAACCTGAACCTTGCCTAAATAGCAAAACAACGCAGACTGGCACTTTTCCATGGCGAAGAAATATAACCGTTGGAGGCATCCCGACCGTTAGAACGATGCTCTGGAACGACTAGAAACACAGTTATTGCTTGAAAGATTGCCATTGGACCATTGGGACCACGCCATAACGGATGGAATCGTATTGATTGAGGATTTTTCGATCCATTGGAGGAACCCGTTATGACATTGTTTATTTAATCTGTCGAATGCCTCACCAGGGATACTTTTGTAAATTGTGATTATCCGAGCTAACAAGAGAACTGATTGTTATCATGCTGTGCTTTTGAGATCTCGCCACCCGTTTTGCCTACCTTGAGTGTTCAGTCACCTACTCAAGTTATTTTTTTATGAGCATGCATGTCGGGTGACCTTAGCGCAGTAGAGAAATCGGTAGAAGAAATACATGTGGAGTTAAAAATGCATAATCCTTAGCCTCTAAATAGATCACATGGGTGTTGCAGGAACGTGTTACAACACATTATTGTAGCAATGTGTGTTGCAACAACTGTTACAACAAAATGTTGCAACGACTATTATAGTGTGTGTTGCAATAACTGTTACAAAACAATGTTGCAACAACTACTACAACACAACATAAAGATGTTACAACAATAGGAATTTGACACTTATTCCTTCCTATGATTTATTAGCTTAAACTTGAAATATTTTTTGGATTGATGCAGATTGCTTGAGGCCAAAGATGCTCCTGCATCAGACATCCTTGGTAAGGAAAAAAAGAGCCCCAATTCATGTGAATGCAATTGTAGATCCAACAAAGGACGAAGATCCTTGTAAGCGATCTAACTCCTTTTTCAGAAACCCACAATGCATATTCACAACCTTTGTTTCTCCACTTGACTAAATATTCAAAATACTCTTTATTTTGGATCTTCTTGCAAATCCTTTTTGCCAAAAAATGTTCCAATTATTTGGTTGGTTTAATAGACAATTGTTTCTTCCATCGACCAAGGTATATTCTTCATCATTCTCATCTCCCTCATGAAACTCAAACAAGTCAGCCACATTGAATATTTGAGAAATATTATAATCTTACGGTAATTCTAACTTGTATGCATCATCATAAATCTTTCTCAAAATTGTTCATGGCCCAATTTTCTTGCAGTTAAGATTACTATACGTACCTCTGGGAAATCTTTCCTTCCTCAAGTGTGCCATTATCATCTCTCCTTCTTTAAAAAAAATTCTTCTTCTTTGCATATTTTCTCCTTCTTTGTACTTGGTATTGCTCCGATGTAGCTTTCTCTTAACCTGCTCATGCATTTCCTACATGCTCTCTACAAATTTGCCTACACTAACACTCCTTTTGCCCTCCAGATTGGGAAAATTACCCAAATCAATAACTTCTTTCAGTGACCTGCCATAAACAATCTGTAATGGAATATTTCCTACATATATGTTAACATAATCATTATAAGCAAATTCAACCTACGCTAATATCAAATCCCATTGTCCTGGCTTCTCCCCACTCAAACTCCTTAAAAAATTTCCACTTTTTCCAAAGTATCCTGCAAAAAATTCCAAGAAACCTCATATCCCTGTCAGAAGTGATACCTCTTAGCAACCCATGTAATCTCACAATCTCTCTAAAAAATAAAACAATGAATTTAGTAACATCATTGGTTTTCTTGTATGGTAATAAATGTGGCATCTCTGAAAATCTATCCACTACAACCATCACAAAGTCATGAGTGCTTTGCATCCTAGAAAACCCCAAAACAAAGTCCATACTTATATCTTCTCTTGGACTCTCGGGAACTGGTAGTGTTGTATACAATCCTGTGTTTTGACTCCTTCCTTTGGAAAGTTGATGAATTCTACAACACTCAACAAACTTCTTAACATCCTTATTGATGCTAGGAAAAATGTATCTTTCCCTCACCAATGCCATGGTCTTATCAATGCCAAAATGTCCACCTAAACCTCTGCTATGAAACTCTCTAATAAGATTCAACCGCAATGAGCTCTCTGGAACGTACAAACCCTGGTTCTTGAACAAGAAATATTCTTGGAAATGAAAATCCAAATATGGTGTTCTGTCAATGCTCCAAGGCACTTTACACGCTTTCCAAGCCCCTGCAAAATCTGCATTTTCTGTATACGATTCTTTCATACATTCCAAGCTAACAAATTCAACTGACAAAGTATTCAACAACATTATCCTGTAACGACCTTGCTTAAATAGATGTATATGATTATTAATTATAATTAATTTAATAATATAACTGCCCTAAAATATTAGCTAAACAATAATTATTTCTTAAAATAACATTAACTAATTAATTATTATTAATTAGTTATTCATGATTGTCAATGATTAATTTAAGTATTAATTAACTCATTAATTAATAAGGTAAAGAAATAAAAGGAGGATAATAAATTATATTATTAAATTAAGTTACGTACCCGAAAAAGGATAACATATTAACTACAAGGGATAAGATATTAAATAAAGGGGATAAGGGGCATTAACGACGAAAGGATAAGAAGGTAATAAATGGGTTAGGTAGGGAGTAAATGAGGGGGAAGTCGGTGAAGGAGGAATATGGAGGGGAAGGAGGTTTACGAGAGGTCATTCTACAGGAGATGGGGGATTGATTTGGAGGGCTCTTGGATTTTACAGAGGGGAGTGGAGTTTTGGAGTGAGGATTGTATCAGTCAGGCACTGGGGTTGCTGGAGGTTTTGGGCACAGGGGCCAAGATATCCATATGATATCCTGGAGCTAGGAAGTTACCTACTTGGCAGGGTGGAACTAGGTTTTGGGTAGCGTTTACAGTGCAACAACGGTCAACAAGGCAACAACAAGGTAGCAAGGCGAGGCGAATTAGCATCATACCCAGGTAAATTAAGTTGTGTACTTGTTTTCTTTGCTATAAGATTTTAATATTCGTTGTTAAATTACATGCGTATGTGCTCAAAATAAGGAATATATGAAATTTTGATGTTTTGCTCAATTAAAAGATATTAATGAATTTTCTAAAATTAATTCTGTTACAATTCATGTAATTATAGGCATAAAATCTATTCGGCTCCTACATATGGTATCAGAGTGTCTTAGTTTGAAATCTGGGCCTATGGGCCAAGTTCCAAGCTCTAAGCTCTAGCTCTAGTCCCGCCTAACCTGCAAACCAAACCAAACACACTATTAATTGATTATATAAACAAATCTAAATATATATATAAATGAAATAAGAATTGAAAATGTAAAAAAAAACAAATTACCAAAGTAAAACAAGCAACTAGGGCTATTACACACTTGCACATAAAATGTACTCATCAATGTCCAGTGAGCAGCTTAGTATTTATTTAACTTATCATGTTTTCCTACAGTCATCTTTAACTTGGAGATGTTTTGACATGACCCACACACTAATAACCATACGCTGTAATTTAATTCTGAAAAATACCTAAACTTCCAGATTATTTTCACGTCGTCTATTTGCCATTTGGTGGCTGTAGGATACCTGAATTTTACATTACTAAACCCTATGTATTCGGTCTCTTTCTACAGGTTTAAAGACCCTTCGTTAACCTCTCAAAATTCTGAGCTTTATAACCTATATGTTGGCAAAAGAAAAATTGACTACATTCAGAAATTTATTTCCTGTTGCATGCTTTAAATCTGAATGGTTTTGAAATATACAAGAGCTGGTAGGTACAGGCTCAACCTCCACGCTAAAGTGCCGTAATATTTTTTTTAATTTATAGCCTTTAAGTACATGTTGAGAAAATTATAGCTCAGAGGGACTTCCATAAATGATTGCTTGACTCCTACTTGGTCAAATTATCATACCATCACAATGCATAAGACAGAGGATACCAAGATTTAAGAGATTCAACACAACAAACAAAAGAGAATGAACTTACCTGAGATTGCTCGTTAAATTCAATAGATTTCTACTTGCAAGTTCTAACAAGATGACAAAAGCATCCTTCCCCTCCATCTTTCGCACATAAACCCAGATGTCCGATAATGCATTCACAGATATTTTTCTATTCTCTGGGAATGACCCCACGTCTAAGAAGCACTCACGTGTCTCCCCATCCAGGACTTCAATACTTGTTTCGACGCATCTATGAAGCTTTTCTTTATGATAATCTGATATCGATTCCCCATTTAAAATCTTTTTCTTGGCGGCACTCTCCCACACAGGGCCGAGGCTTACCATGCAAAGAGCTTCCGATCACCTTCAGAACAAGTGGAAACCCATTACAGTCCCCTTGCACCTGCTTGAAGAAATGTTCATCCGCAGTAGTTGGAATTGATCTGTGTCCAAAATCTCAAAAGATGAAAAGGGATGGAGCGTCAGCATCATCGAGCAATGGCGATTCATAAAGCCGACTAGAGTTTGTTCTGCGGGTGGAAGAACAATCTCGAGTAGTCCCAAGGGTCTTATATCCTTCTCCTGCAAATAACAATTTTTCCGAACTCGCCCTAGACCAATAATCATCCAATACCACCAGAGTTGGCTTGACTTGCCTCTACAGCTGCCTATGTGCATCCTCCACATTCTAAAATTCAGGTTTCTTCCTATGAACATTCTTCTCCCACATAGTCTCTGAAATTCCCTTCTATGAACATTATTCTTCCGCAGAGTCTCTGAAATTCCCTTCAGGTTTGGGACTGTGAGACAGTGAGAAAACACCAACAGAGCCGCTAGGGAACTCCTCATGATTTGGCTGTGCAGGAATGGTTTCCCCCTAGCTGCTTCAGTGATGATAGATAATGCTGCAACATCATAGAAACCACAATTTGTTATAGATGCAGTAAGAGAATATTATGAGGCCTATAATGCAAATGTGCATCGCAACATTCGTTTTTTTAAGAAATGATTTTTCAATTCAATTCAGAAGAGGATAACTCACTTCATCGGAGGCTTTTCGGGACTTACCGACGGCTGCTCCAACTACCTGTCGATGCTTCTCAGAAGGACAACATGAATATTTTCGTTACCGATTCGATTCGGAGTCGCGCGCCTTCCGTACCTTCTGTGACGCCTGAGGTCCGCTTCATTTAGATGTGGAGCCTTGATCGTGATGTCCTC
Organism: Picea glauca; assembly: GCA_000966675.3. Classification (NCBI taxonomy): domain Eukaryota; kingdom Viridiplantae; phylum Streptophyta; class Pinopsida; order Pinales; family Pinaceae; genus Picea; species Picea glauca. The sequence goes on along the minus strand of JZKD02S1892856.1, from coordinate 22,484 downwards.
AGAAGAAGAAGGGTTTAGCTGCAAAGAGAGGATGAGAGGGAAACTGTGTGGAGGAGAAGGAGACAGGTTCAAGTTCATCTCTTCACCTGGGTTTGCCATTTTTTTTCAAAATTCACCACAATAAACGAATACTGGTAGCTTGTCTCAATGCTGAACCATTACTGCGGATGATTCATATCGGATTCCCAGGAGATTTTTGCATGAGAACAATGATGAAGAAGAAGATCGAAGGGCACGTGGGCCGCATGCAAGCCCCACGTTGCCGACTTGGGAGTCTTGGGGCAAGTGGGCGACATGCGATCCCCTGTTGCCAATACAAGTTTTTATTTATTTAAAAATTGGTTTAATTTTAATTTCAGTCGTAATATATATATATATTATTTATAAAATTTTCTTTTATATATATATATTTTTAATTAGTTTTAAGTTGAAAAAATATATATAATTTTAATCTTGATATAATAATGTTAAAAAAAAAAATCAAATCAAGGATTCAATTAAAGTATGATTATGAAGTTAATAAAGTTAATTAGTTTAATAAAATATTGGTTAAGTTAATAAAGTTAATTAGTTTAATAAAATATTAGTTAAGTTAATAAAGTTAATTAGTTTAATAAAATATTAGTTAAGTTAATAAAGTTAAATAGTTTAATAAAATATTAGTTAAGTTTGAGTAATATAGGGTTAAGTGAAAATTTTTAGAGGTCCAAGGGGTTTTGAACCCAAGACCACCCACCAAGCAACACATCTTAGGGAACAACCAAACACCAATGCACCATGTATGTGCCTTGAGAAAAAAAAATGTATGTGTGTTGATTAAGGCGCTTGAAGCTTAGGATTAAGTTAAGTCTAGATTATTAGTTTTTAATAAACTAGCACAGCCGCAAAGTGGCTGGCGACTGGTTAACGCCGAAAGGTACATAGCGCTGGTGAACACCGAAACGTGGTTGACAGTTGTGGACAATTATTTAGATGCCACGGTTTAATCATATTTAATCATTTAAACATGGTAATTATATATCCTTACATCAATTTTTTTTTTAATGTGATTAGGTAAATGTTTAAAAGTAAACATGTTAACAGATGCCTTGGTAAATGCAAGAAAGTTAGGAACGATAAATCTGACCCATTGATTTTGGAGGACGACTAAGAATATGCCAACACCTTCAATGCATAGCCATCAAATACTGGTTTAAGGTTAAATAAGATTAAAAGACCATTAATTGTGCCCATTGTCAATAGGTGTATGCCTTTCGACGTAAATTAATAAACATAAGGTCGGAAGTCACTTTAATCAAGTTGTAAGCGAAAAGTTAAAAGGGCTTAGACTAGGACAAGCGGGAAGGAGGCGACATATGCACTAGGAGAGTAAGCATAGGAAATGGCGAGTATGGTGCAAGGATAGCATAGCTACAGGGCAAGGGAACCAATAGTTCTTTTCGTAGGGGCGAAGAAATCAAGCTTAGACGCTTAATCCTAACCCTAACCTAGCCAATCCCCTAATGGAGTAATGTCTGTTTAC
>JZKD02S1892845.1:17583-56074 GCA_000966675.3 Picea glauca | reverse complement strand
CAAGATAGTGAATGTGACTATTCAAAAAGGATGTTGACCACATATTGGCAAAGTTTCGTTAAGCTCATAATGGAGGTGATGTTATACATTTAAGAAAATACTTGTTCTTTCTACCTAAAAAGCCATTTCACCTTCCAGAGGTGATCTTATACATTTAAGAAAATACTAGTTCTTTCTACCCAAAAAGCCATTTGACAACTCATAAGTGATTTTATACATTTAAGAAAATACTTGTTCTTCCTGCTAAAAAAGCCATTTGACCTTCCAATATTGGAGAAGTCCTCACCATGAATCTCTCATCTATACAGATTGAAAAAGTATAAGAAACATTAAATGTTTAAAAGTAAACATGTGTACTTACTTTCAATCAATGGTAATCAAGTTGTTTTAAAAAACCAACCATGTCGGTGAATTTGAGCATATGGAATTTATGGTGCAAATCTACAATAATACACGTGTTGCATGGCAGCATAGTCCTTGCCAGGATGGGGATGGAATGTGCTAGAAAATGGCATTGGTTTCTAGGTTGCATAACATTTTAACTCTGATAGAGAAATCAACATGTATAAGAGAGATGCTTTGACTGCGTTCTGCTTGTATTTATGATAATTATGATAACTGATGCAGGAGCATCCTGCTCCAAAAATCATTGTATATTTGGTTAACCTAGGGGGTCTTATGTGTGTTAAGGATTTGATTTCTTAATAGGAAATTATGTATGTTTGAGTGGTTTGAGCGAGGAATATGTGTGTGAGGTTTTATTGTAAATGTTCTGGAATATGTGAGAACAAGAGAGATATTAGGCTTGTGGATATCTTATGAGGATCTTAGGGATTGGGAGATCCTAGAATAGGGATTTAGTTGAGTGAAAAGTGGATCAGAGAGGATCCTTAGGATTTTGTCGAGGATTTGTTGAATCTGAACCAGAAACAATTGAGAATCCCTTTTGTATATTATTGTAATCCTTAGAGGCATAAAGGGGGGTGGAAAGAGATAAAAGATTAGGGCCAAACTTCAAAGATGGCCAATTGAATGCTAATTAGGCCAGGGATAGGTATGGCCAACGAATGTTAATCAGACCAATAAAATGAGGATTGCAGTTTGTTGATTTAATCCAGACAAAGGAGGGCCTACGAGCCTATGTAATTGTGTGTAATCATATGTATATGAATGAAAGGAAAATACTTTGTTTGAGTATCACTGAAAAGCCTCTGTATTCGGGTCTATTTATCTGTGTATTGTATATCTCTATGAGGAAGAAGAGTAAGCCTCTGCATATAGCTTAGACTGTGTAATTGCAGGTGTAGGGTTGTATTGCAGGGTCGAAAAGGAGAACTCTGGAGAAGAGGCCTGGTGCAATCCCGTGTTCTAGTTGAGATCAAAAGGATTATTCCATTGAGCATCAATCACAAGAAGGATTGATGATCCTATAGAACGGTGGAGATGAGAGGATTCGTGATCATAGGGTAAGCTACAACAGCTGTGCGATCACTTCACCAATGAATAATACCCGTTAGATCACAATCATGCAAGGAAGAGGAAGGATTGAACGTCAATCGTTCATCATTCGGCTAGGAACGATGCACACCATCCGATCGAGAGAAAGGAGTAAATCGATAATCAGTTGAGTCGCAACCGTCAGATATGGAGGTAGAGAGGAGGACCATTGGGTCAACGACTGATTAAGTCGTGACCGTCGGATCATGCTGAAGACAGATCAACGGATGGGAATGATTGGATAAGTCGAGGGGCAAGTTAACGAGGGGTCTATTTCACAACCCAAAATCTACCAGGATCGTAGATATCCATAGGGAGGAAGATCAACGGTCTATATCGATTATGTTACTGGCGAGCAACTTTCCATTGCAGAATTCAGGATCAGGTTTAAACATCGTGCTATTTGTGGCTTCGCAATCCATTGTATCGGTCAGATCTAGGGGAATATGGGTCTACGTCGTAGATTAAAGGAGGATGTAAGGGATGTGGTAATAGCACTTGGATATTGGAGCTAAAAAGGGAGCGCGAGGAGCTAAGGATTGGGTGATATTAGCGTCCAAAGGATTAAGCCGAGGTCATATGAAGGGAGGACATAAGTCCTTTGGGCTAGTTGAGGAGGACATGGTTTAACACTATGTGTTAAGTTATGGTCATGGGGAATGGTCCTATGTGGAAAAAGGCCATAAGATAAAGGAAAGAGCAGATCGATGACGATCCAATTGAGAGGGACATTTGGATGAAGGATCTGCCCCTTCGTTAGTTCAGAGTTCGGGGAGAAATAATGTGTAATGTCAAAATATTTGGGTCGTTTGTTGTTGAGGACACGTGTCAGAAGATCTTGGGGTTAAGAGATATTGTACTCCGGAGGAAGTGGAGCATAGGTGCTAAGGGTCGCTAGTCTCCCGAAGCTCTGAAAGTCTGAGTACATCGTAGTCGTCAACGCAGAGTACTCGTGTCAGTGGATCGCAAAGTCTGGAAGACCAGCCATACAAGAGAACAAAGGCGAGGAGTATCCAAGACTCTTGAAGCTCTGAAGGGCGGAGTGAATCCTCACCATCGATCAGGAGAGGACATGTGGTAGTATATCTAGAGTTCTGAAGAACCAACACCCTGGAGGAATTAGATTGAGTTGAGTCGAGAACTCCCAAAGTGCGAGGAGCCGGAGAAAATCTCGACCGTTGATCACAGTGGAAAGGTGGTGGCAGATATTGTAGTTTGGAGACTTGGTGCTCCAGAGGATTGAATGTGTTAGCAGTCGGGAACTCCCAAATGCTGGAGTCCAGAAGAATGTAATGTTCTCAAGCCAAATTTTTTGCTTGGAACACTAACTGCTCACTGTCTGTTATGTTTTCTTATGTGTTTACAGGTTTACTCATGGAGTTGCGCATTAAGGTGTATGTGGTGTTGATTCAACAATGTAACAATAGATATAAAACATATAACATAAACAAGACAAGACAGAATAAATAACACCGATATAGGACCAATAATGTCAGATTTGACCTTTATTTAGATAGTAAATAGATCCTTGAACAAGAGATTTGCAGATCTGGAAGAAAACCCCAATAATATCAAAGATGGGTTGATAGCCGATACAATAATAGTCAATACAATGATAATAGCCTCCCAAAGGCTCCCTGAAGAGAAGATCCAAGCCTCCAAAGGCCAACAAATTCAAGAGAAGACTGATGAGATGGGATCCTGATCCAACATGATGCAAAACCCTTCCAACTGGCTAAGTTGCGCACTGCCCTGGCTATTGGTGAAATGCTAAGTTTCGACCCTCCTCTTCATGTTCTCCAAATGCTCCAAAACCCTCCTGGAAATATTAGGCTACTAGAACTCCCTTGAAAAAGTTTCAAGCTGAAGGATGAAGTTCTGCCCCTCCAATTGAGAAAACCCTCAACTGGTTTGCACCTCCCTGGTCGATTGAATCACCTAGATTTCGACCTCACCTCTAGAAGCCTCCAACTACTACCAAAATATTCAGAATGATATATTGGGCCAATACAAACTAGCTGGTGAAATCTCAATATGATCTATGAAGATCTGGGCCACCAAATAAAGGAAACCTCTTCTTGCAGTGCGCCCCTCTCTCCTCCAAGTCATGCCAAGCTCTAGGAAATAATCTGTTGGGATAACCTCCTCCGGAATAGACTAGAAATGATGCCTAAGACCATACGAAGAAAACCTATATGCTCATTTTCCAAGAAGCTCGCTCCTTTCCTCAGATAGAACTGAACTTCTCAATGTGGTGCACCCGCCTTGCTGGAATCCCCCTAGGCTGCACACCAGCTTGCCACTGCCAATAGATTTGACCCCTGCAACACTGTAGAATGGTGTGGGAGGATTATTTCACCTCTGGGACCAAGCCTGGATCAAGGAAGGTGGGATCTTTCACCACCGAGTTGATCTCTAGGGTTTTTAGTTTCAAAACCCTCAAAACTGCTTATGCTCAAGAGCTCCAATGCAAAATATGATAATAATCCAGAATGCCATAGAAGTGCACCCTTCCTTTCTTTTATAGCTCCACTCTATTCATTTGTTGAGTTAGTTAACCCCCTTAGCTTAAATCACCTTTTATTTTCTTTCGTTGAGTTACCCTTTTTCACACAAAGTCAACTCAACAATATAATGTTGTGATTAGGAAGTGTCTTCTGGTTGACTTTGTCCCGATGAAGCATGAGACTATAGTCTAGTGGGGATGGATAGAATACTGAGTCTCTCCGTACCTCTTCATCAAGAGGTGGGGGACATTACAGTCTCCCCTGGTAGAAATTCCTTGCCCACAAGCAATTATGGACCTGTCTCCTAAATCAACTATTCCCCTTCCCAAGTGGCATCCTCTATGGGTAGGTTCTTCCATTTTATCAAATATCCTCTTATGCTTATTTTCCTCAACTTCTTCTCTTTGACTTATATTATCTCCTCCAATATCTGAACGAACTGTCCTTATTCATCCAAAGGCGGCAATTCCTTAATAAGAGTGATATGTTTACCAATGGCTCTCTTCAATCACGACACATGGAATACATTGTGTATTTTTCTGCCCTGTGGTATATCCAACTCATATGCCACGACCTCTACCCTCATGTTGATTTTGTGTGGACCGAAAAAATGAGGTTGGATATTTTTTGTGCCACTTCTCTTAATGGATCCCTGCCTGTANCAAAGTTTCGTTAAGCTCATAATGGAGGTGATGTTATACATTTAAGAAAATACTTGTTCTTTCTACCCAAAAAGCCATTTCACCTTCCAGAGGTGATCTTATACATTTAAGAAAATGCTGGCTCTTTCTACCTAAAAATCCATTTGACCACCCATAAGTGATTTTATACATTTAAGAAAATACTTGTTCTTCGTGCTAAAAAAAGCCATTTGACCTTCCAATATTGGAGAAGGCCTCACCATGAATCTCTCATCTATATAGATTGAAAAAGTATAAGAAACATTAAATGCTTAAAAGTAAACATGTGTACTTACTTTCAATCAATGGTAATCAAGTTGTTTTAAAAAACCAACCATGTCGATCAATTGGAGCATATGGCATTTATGGTGCAAATCTACAATAATACAAACATGTGCTGCGTGGCAGCACAATCCTTACCAGGATGGGGATGGAATGTGCTGGAAAATGGCACTGGTTTCTAGGTTGCATAACATTTTAACTCTGATAGAGAAATAAACATGATAGAGAAATCAACATGTATAAGAGAGATGCTTTGACTGCGTTCTGCTTGTATTTATGATAATTATGATAACTGATGCAGGAGCATCCTGCTCCAAAAATCATTGTATATTTGGTTAACCTAGGGGGTCTTATGTTTGTTAAGGATTTGAGTTCTTAATAGGAAATTATGTATGTTTGAGTGGTTTGAGTGAGGAATATGTGTGTGAGGTTTTATTGTAAATGTTCTCAAATATGTGAGAACATGAGAGATATTAGGCTTGTGGATATCTCATGAGGATCTTAGGGATTGGGAGATCCTAGAGTAGGGATTTAGTTTAGTGAAAGTGGATCATAGAGGATCCTTAGGAGTTTGTCGAGGATTTGTTGAATCTGAACCAGAAACAATTGAGAATCCCTTTTGTATATTATTGTAATCCTTAGAGGCATAAAAGGGGGTGGCAAGAGATAGAAGATTAAGGCCAAACATTGAAGATGGCCAATTGAATGTTAATTAGGACAAGGATAGGTATGGACAACGAATGTTAATCAGATCAATAGCATGAGGATTGCAGTTTGTTGATTTAATCCAGACAAAGGAGGGCCTGGGAGCCTATGTAATTGTGTGTAATCATATGTATATGAATGAAAAGAAAATACTTTGTTTGAGTATCACTGAAAAGCCTCTGTATTCGGGTCTATTTATCTGTGTATTGTATATCTCTATGAGAAATAAGAGTAAGTCTCTGCATATAACTTAGACTGTGTAATTGCAGGGCCGAGAAGGAGAACTCTGGAGAAGAGGCCTGATGCAATCCCGTGTTCTAGTTGAGATCAAAAGGATTATTCCATTGAGCATCAATCACAAGAAGGATTGATGATCCTATAGAATGGTGGAGATGAGAGGATTCATGATGATAGGGTAAGCTACAACAACTATGCGATCACTTCACCAATGAATAGTAGTCGTTAGATCATAATCGTGCAAGGAAGAGGAAGGATTGAATGTCAGTCGTTCATCATTTGGCTAGGAACGGTGCACACCATCCGATCGAGAGAAAGGAGTAAATCGATAATCATTTGAGTCACAACCGTCAGATATGGAGGTAGAGAGGAGGACCATCGGGTCAAAGACTGATTAAGTCGTGACCGTCGGATCATGCTAAAGACAGATCAACAGATGGGAATGATTGCAATAGTCGAGGGGCAAGTTAACGAGGGGTCTATTTCACAACCCACAATCTACCGGGATTGTAGATCTCCATAGGGAGGAAAATCAATGGTCTATGTTGATTATGTTACAAGCGAGAAAATTTCCATTGCAGAATTCAGGATCAGGTTTAAACATCATGCTATTTGTGGCTCCACAATCCATTGTATCGGTCGGATCTAGGGGAAGACGGGTCTACGTCGTAGATTAAAGGAGGATGTAAGGGATGTGGTCATAGCACTTGGATATTGGATCTAAAAAGGGAGCGCGAGGAGCTAAGGATTAGGTGAGATTAGCATCCAAAGGATTAAGCTAAGGTCATAGCATTCAATCATACGAAGGGAGGACATAAGTCCTTTGGGTTGGTTGAGGAGGACATGGTTTAACACTATGTGTTAAGTTATGGTCATGGGAAATGGTCCTATGTGGAAAAGGCCATAAGCTAAAGGAAAGAGCAGATTGATGACGATCCAATTGAGAGGGACATGTGGATGAAGGATCTACCCCTTCGTTAGTTCGAAGTTTGGGGAGAAACAAGGTGTAGTGTCAGAAGATCTGGGTCGTTTGTTGTTGAGGACATGTGTCAAAATATTTTAGGGTTCAGAGATCTTGTACTCTGGAGGAAGTGGAGCACAGGTGCTAAGGGTCGCTAGTCTCTCGAAGCTCCGAAAGTCAGAGTGCATCGTAGCCGTCAGCGCAGAGTACATGTTTCAGTGGATCCCTAAGTCTGGAAGACCAACCATACAAGAGAACAAAGGCAATGAGTATCTAAGACTCCCGAAGCTCCGAAGGGAAGAGTGAATACTCACCATCGATCGGGAGAGGACATGTGGTAGTATATTTAGAGTTCCGAAGAGCCAACACCTTGGAGGAATTAGATTGAGTTGAGTCAAGAACTCCCAAAGGGCTAGGAGCTGGAGAAAATCTCGAACGTTGATCAAAGTGGAAAGGTGGTGGCAGATCTTGTAGTCTGGAGACTTGGTGCTCCAAAGGATTGAATGTGTAAGCAGTCGGGAACTCCCGACGAATGTAATGTTCCCAAGCCAAATTTTTTCCTTGGAACACTAACTACTCACTGTATATTATGTTTGCTTATGTGTTTATAGGTTTACTCATGGAGTTGCGCATTAAGGTGTATATGGTGTTGATTCAACAATGTAACAATAGATCTAAAGCATATAACATAAAAAATACAAGACAGAATAAAGAACACCAATATAGGACCAATAATGTCAGATTTGAACTTTATTTAGATAGTAGATAGATCCTTGAATAAGAGATTTGCAGATCTGGAAGAAAACCCCAATAATGTCAAAGATGGGTTGATAGCCAATACAATAATAGTCAATACAATGATAATAGCCTCCCATATGCTCCCTGAGGAGAATATCCAAGCCTCCAAAGGCCAACAGCTGCAAGAGAAGACTGATAAGATGAGATCTTGATCCAACATGATGTAAAACCCCTCCAATTGGCTAAGTTGCGCACTGCCCTGGCTGCTGGTGAAACGCTAAGTTTCGGCCCTCCTCTTCATGTGCTCCAAATGCTCCAAAACCCTCCCGAAATGTATATCGGGCTACTAGAAATCCCCTGAGAAAGTTTCAAGCTGAAGGATGAAGTTCTGCCCCTCCAACTGAGCAAACCCTCAACTAGTTTACACCTCCCTAGTTGATTGAATCACCTAGATTTCGACCTGACCTCTAGAAGCCTCCAACTAATACCAAAATATTCATAATGATAGATTGGGCCAATACAAACTAGCTGGTGAAATCTCAATATGATCTATGAAGATTTGGGCCACCAAATAAAGGAAACCTCTTCTTGTAGTGTGCCCCTCTCTCCTCCAAGTCGTGCCAAGCTCCAGGAAATAATCTGCTAGGATAACCTCCTCTGGAATAGTCTATAAATGATGCCTGAGACCATTCAAAGAAAACCCATATGCTCATTTTTCAGGAAGCTCGCTCCTTTCCTCAGAATGAACTGAACTTCTCAATGTGGTGCACCCCCCTTGTTGGAATCCCCCTAGGCTGCACACCAGCTTGCCACTGCCAATAGATCTGACCCCTGCAACATTGTAGAATGGTGTGGGAGGATTATTTCACCTTTGGGACCAAGCCTAGATCAAGGAAGGTGGGATCTTTCACCACCAAGTTGATCTCTAGGGTTTTAGTTTCAAAACCCTTAAAACTGCTTGTGCTCAAGAGCTCCAATGCAAAATATGATAATAATTCAGAATGCATTAGAAGTGCACCCTTCCTTTCTTTTATATCTCCACTCTATTCATATGTTGAGTTAGTTAACCCCCTTAGCTTAAATCACCTTTTATTTTCTTTCGTTGAGATACCCTTTTTCACACAAAGTCAACTCAACAATATAATGTTGTGTTTAGGAAGTGTCTTCTGGTTGAATTTTCCCCCATGAAGCATGAGACTTAGTCTAGTGGGGATGGATAGACTACTGAGTCTCTCCGTACCTCTTCATCAAGAGGTGGGGGACATTACAATCTCCCCTGCTAGAAATTGCTTGCCCACAAGCAATTCTGGACCTGTCTCCTAAATCAACTGTTCCCCTTCCCAAGTGGCATCCTTTATGGGTAGGTTCTTCCATTTGATCAAATATTCTCTTATGCTTCTTTTCCTCAACTTCTTCTCTCCAACTTATATTATCTCCTTCATTATTTAACTAACTGTCCTTCTTCATCCAAAGGTGGCAATTCCTCAATAGGAGTGATATGTTTACCAATGACTCTCTTCAATCACGACACATGGAAGACATTGCGTATTTTTCTTCCCTATGGTAGATCCATCTCATATGCCATGACCTCTACCCTCATGTTGATTTTGTATGGATTGAAAAAATGATGTTGGAGATTTTTTGTGCCACTTCTCTTAATGGATTCCTGCCTGTATGTTTGAAGCCTCAAATAAACCAAGTCACTGACCTCAAATGTGCGCTCTACCATGTGCTTGTCTGCTTGTACCTTCTGTTGATTCTGTGCCCTTTGCAAGTGGTCCTTCAATTCCCTGAGTATGTCCTTACTCTGTTGAATCCAGTCCCGAACCATGGGAGCCATGTTGTCTCCAAAGGTAACCTCCACAAATGAGAGGGGGTCATAGATGTATAAGGCCCTAAATGGTGGCATACCAATGGACATATGATGGGTGGTGTTGTAGCAATATTCCCCCAGGTGAAGCCATTTAAACCATTCCTTTTGTTGCCTTGCCACATAATTCATGAGGTAGCCTTCAACCCATTTGTTGACTATCTTTGTCTGGCCATTTGTTTGAGGATGATAAATGGTACTAGGTGTTAGGGTCGTACCTACCAACTTGAAGAGCTCCTGCCAAAATGTGCTCATAAACATGTTGTCCCTGTCACTCACTATGGTTTTGGGTAAACCATGCAATCTGAAAACCTCCCGGAAGAATAGGTCTGCAACCTGTGTTGCACTCTATTCTATGGCAATGGAAAAAAAGTGCGCAAAGTTAGTCAACCTATCCACTACCACGAAAATAAAATATTTTCCTTGAACCTTGGGCAACCCTGTGATGAAATCCATAGATATGCTTTCCCACTTGTGCTCCGAAATGGGAAGCGGTTGTAGTAATCCTGTTGGGTGAGTGTGTTCATCCTTATTGTCCTGGAAAGTGCTGCACTCCTTGATGTGGCACATCCCATCTTATTTCAAGCCCCTTCCAAGCAAATCTCTCTCGAACCTACATGTATGTATTGATGGACCCTTGATGCCTTGCTACTGGTGAATCATGTCATGCTTATAGCACCTTGGCCTTAAAGGTTGATTCGGGGACCAAGAAAATTCGACCCTTGTAGTATATGATTTCATCCATGATTCCAAAGTTGTCATCTTGTACCTATCCATCCATCACTTCACATGCAAATTTGCTTTTTGAATATTCCACCAAAAGGTGGGCCTTCCAATCCGTTGAGATGTCGGTCATGGCATAGATTGATGGTCTTCTAGATAAGGCATCTGCTACCACATTATTCTTCCCTTTGACAAATTCAATGTCAAAGTCATAAGCCTGGATTTTTCTCACCCACTTCTGTTGCCTCTCATTCAAGTCCTTCTGATCCAGGAAGTACTTGAGGCTGTTGTGATATGTCCTCACAAAGAACTTTTCCCCAACCAAATACTGCCTGAACTTAGCCAATGCATGCATGATGGCTAGCATTTGTTTTTCATATATGGTGTAGAGGAGGTCAAGACCTCTCAATTTTTGGCTTTCATAAACAATAGGGTGCATATTCTGCATAAGCACTACGCTAATGCCTTCCCCTGAGGCATCACACTCTACTGCGAAAGGTTGTGCGAAATCTGGTAGGGCGAATACTGGGCACGTACTCATCACTTTATTCATTTTTTCAAAGGTTGATTGTGATTCCGAGTTCCACTTGAATGCCCCTTTCTTGGTCAAATCAGTCAAAGGTGCACAGAGTTGAGAGTAACCCTTGACAAACCTCATGTAATAGCAACAGATGCCCAAAAATCCCTTCAACTCTGTGAGTGTCCTAGGTGTGGTCCAGTCAAGTATAGCTTGTATTTTCTCTTGGTGTACCTATACCCCCTTCACTCCAATGATGTTTCCTAAATAAAGGACCTCTATCATTCCAAAATCACATATGGATTCCTTAGCATATAAGGATTGCTCTTTCATGTTAGCCAAAATCTGCTCCACATACTGAAGGTGCTCCTCCCAAGTTTTGTTATAGATCAATAAGTCATCAAAGAAGACCAATAGGAACTTCCTCAATTTCTTTTTTAAAAAATGATTCATGCAATATTGGAAGGTGGCTGGAGCATTAGTCATCCCAAAAGGCATAACCAAAAACTCATAGTGTCCATAGTGACACCATAAATATGTCTTGGAGATATCTTACTCCCTCATCTTTATCTGATGATAGCTGGAGCACAAGTCAATCTTTGTGAAGTATACAACCCCATGGAGCTCATCCAATAGCTCATCAATCCTTGGGATGGGGTATCTATTTTTTACTGTCTTCTTATTTAGAGCCTTGTAGTCAATACACATGTGCATTGTCCCATCCTTCTTTTTCACCAATACCACTGAAGATGCAAAGGGACTAGAACTTGGCCTAATGTGACCCATGTCTAATAATTCTTTAGTGGCCTTTTCAATTTCATCTGTATACTTCTCAGGGTGCCTGTAGGGAGTGATGATGAAAGGTTTCACACCCTCCTCCAACTCTATGATGTGCTCAAACCCCCTATCTGGTGGTGCCTTTAGTGGTATGGGCTCAAAGACCTTGTTGTGCATGTCAATTATTTTCTGGATCTCTAGTGAGTAGTGAGTTTCCCCCTTCTTATCTACCTCGACTAATATTCTACACTATGCTGCATAAACAATGTCTTCCCTCTTGAAGATGGTCTTTGTGCACTTTGTTGTCACCACTCTCGGTGTGTTGCCTGTCATGCCCTTGAGAACCACCTTTTTCCCATTTTCCTCTGTAAAGGACATTTCCATGGTTTTGTAATTTGTGGTGATTGGCCCCAATGTACTAAGCCACTGTACTCCAAGGATGATGTTAGTGGAGTCGCCAAGGCATATTTCTTCAAAATATGGAGTTTTAAAGATGGAGTCACTAGGGAGCTCATCCTCCAAAATCTTGAATGGTTCTTTCATTATGTAGAAGTTGGCATAACTCACTTGTGCCTAAAAGTTCAATAACATGTCTTCAAGGCCAATTGATGCTCATTGAAAAAGGTTTTCAAGAACCCAGTTCATCTTAAAACAATCTGCTAGATATTTTTTCAAGACTTGACCAAACAACTTATAGTTTTCCAATAATATTTGATCCTAAAAAGTATCAGATTTATTCAAAATGAATCGTTCCCAAGTATGGTTGCCAAATTTTTTGATCTAAAAGACTATTTTAAGGTCTTTAAGATAACATCGTGAGGATAAATTCCCCTACGTTTGTATAGAGGTGGTACTCCTCTTTCTTGATACATGGAAGATTGTTCTTCTGAATTTAGATGCATCCAATAACAAACCTTAACAAATATTCCAATAAAACTCCTATATACATATGTATAAGCTATTATATACAAATCTACAAAATCTTATATACAAATGTACTTGTTAAGAACATCATCTCATTCGAGAAGAAGAAATAAATATCTATAGAGATTTGTATCTACAAGGTTTTGAGTCTTCCTTCAATAGATATTCTACCTTCCTTTTAAAATAATGTGAACCAAGAATCAGTTATGACTTTGAAATATGAAATAAAAGTATAATGGACAAGTCATCAAAGAACTTAATATGATCATCTCATTTAAAACAAAAAACAATTTTGATAGACACATATTTGAAATCTCGTGCTTTAGACTCAAATTCCGAGAAATCACTAATGCAATGCCCATAATAGTTCTTTTTGGGAGAAANGATCACTTCACCAATGAATAGTAGTCGTTAGATCATAATCGTGCAAGGAAGAGGAAGGATTGAATGTCAGTCGTTCATCATTTGGCTAGGAACGGTGCACACCATCCGATCGAGAGAAAGGAGTAAATCGATAATCATTTGAGTCACAACCGTCAGATATGGAGGTAGAGAGGAGGACCATCGGGTCAAAGACTGATTAAGTCGTGACCGTCGGATCATGCTAAAGACAGATCAACAGATGGGAATGATTGCAATAGTCGAGGGGCAAGTTAACGAGGGGTCTATTTCACAACCCACAATCTACCGGGATTGTAGATCTCCATAGGGAGGAAAATCAATGGTCTATGTTGATTATGTTACAAGCGAGAAAATTTCCATTGCAGAATTCAGGATCAGGTTTAAACATCATGCTATTTGTGGCTCCACAATCCATTGTATCGGTCGGATCTAGGGGAAGACGGGTCTACGTCGTAGATTAAAGGAGGATGTAAGGGATGTGGTCATAGCACTTGGATATTGGATCTAAAAAGGGAGCGCGAGGAGCTAAGGATTAGGTGAGATTAGCATCCAAAGGATTAAGCTAAGGTCATAGCATTCAATCATACGAAGGGAGGACATAAGTCCTTTGGGTTGGTTGAGGAGGACATGGTTTAACACTATGTGTTAAGTTATGGTCATGGGAAATGGTCCTATGTGGAAAAGGCCATAAGCTAAAGGAAAGAGCAGATTGATGACGATCCAATTGAGAGGGACATGTGGATGAAGGATCTACCCCTTCGTTAGTTCGAAGTTTGGGGAGAAACAAGGTGTAGTGTCAGAAGATCTGGGTCGTTTGTTGTTGAGGACATGTGTCAAAATATTTTAGGGTTCAGAGATCTTGTACTCTGGAGGAAGTGGAGCACAGGTGCTAAGGGTCGCTAGTCTCTCGAAGCTCCGAAAGTCAGAGTGCATCGTAGCCGTCAGCGCAGAGTACATGTTTCAGTGGATCCCTAAGTCTGGAAGACCAACCATACAAGAGAACAAAGGCAATGAGTATCTAAGACTCCCGAAGCTCCGAAGGGAAGAGTGAATACTCACCATCGATCGGGAGAGGACATGTGGTAGTATATTTAGAGTTCCGAAGAGCCAACACCTTGGAGGAATTAGATTGAGTTGAGTCAAGAACTCCCAAAGGGCTAGGAGCTGGAGAAAATCTCGAACGTTGATCAAAGTGGAAAGGTGGTGGCAGATCTTGTAGTCTGGAGACTTGGTGCTCCAAAGGATTGAATGTGTAAGCAGTCGGGAACTCCCGACGAATGTAATGTTCCCAAGCCAAATTTTTTCCTTGGAACACTAACTACTCACTGTATATTATGTTTGCTTATGTGTTTATAGGTTTACTCATGGAGTTGCGCATTAAGGTGTATATGGTGTTGATTCAACAATGTAACAATAGATCTAAAGCATATAACATAAAAAATACAAGACAGAATAAAGAACACCAATATAGGACCAATAATGTCAGATTTGAACTTTATTTAGATAGTAGATAGATCCTTGAATAAGAGATTTGCAGATCTGGAAGAAAACCCCAATAATGTCAAAGATGGGTTGATAGCCAATACAATAATAGTCAATACAATGATAATAGCCTCCCATATGCTCCCTGAGGAGAATATCCAAGCCTCCAAAGGCCAACAGCTGCAAGAGAAGACTGATAAGATGAGATCTTGATCCAACATGATGTAAAACCCCTCCAATTGGCTAAGTTGCGCACTGCCCTGGCTGCTGGTGAAACGCTAAGTTTCGGCCCTCCTCTTCATGTGCTCCAAATGCTCCAAAACCCTCCCGAAATGTATATCGGGCTACTAGAAATCCCCTGAGAAAGTTTCAAGCTGAAGGATGAAGTTCTGCCCCTCCAACTGAGCAAACCCTCAACTAGTTTACACCTCCCTAGTTGATTGAATCACCTAGATTTCGACCTGACCTCTAGAAGCCTCCAACTAATACCAAAATATTCATAATGATAGATTGGGCCAATACAAACTAGCTGGTGAAATCTCAATATGATCTATGAAGATTTGGGCCACCAAATAAAGGAAACCTCTTCTTGTAGTGTGCCCCTCTCTCCTCCAAGTCGTGCCAAGCTCCAGGAAATAATCTGCTAGGATAACCTCCTCTGGAATAGTCTATAAATGATGCCTGAGACCATTCAAAGAAAACCCATATGCTCATTTTTCAGGAAGCTCGCTCCTTTCCTCAGAATGAACTGAACTTCTCAATGTGGTGCACCCCCCTTGTTGGAATCCCCCTAGGCTGCACACCAGCTTGCCACTGCCAATAGATCTGACCCCTGCAACATTGTAGAATGGTGTGGGAGGATTATTTCACCTTTGGGACCAAGCCTAGATCAAGGAAGGTGGGATCTTTCACCACCAAGTTGATCTCTAGGGTTTTAGTTTCAAAACCCTTAAAACTGCTTGTGCTCAAGAGCTCCAATGCAAAATATGATAATAATTCAGAATGCATTAGAAGTGCACCCTTCCTTTCTTTTATATCTCCACTCTATTCATATGTTGAGTTAGTTAACCCCCTTAGCTTAAATCACCTTTTATTTTCTTTCGTTGAGATACCCTTTTTCACACAAAGTCAACTCAACAATATAATGTTGTGTTTAGGAAGTGTCTTCTGGTTGAATTTTCCCCCATGAAGCATGAGACTTAGTCTAGTGGGGATGGATAGACTACTGAGTCTCTCCGTACCTCTTCATCAAGAGGTGGGGGACATTACAATCTCCCCTGCTAGAAATTGCTTGCCCACAAGCAATTCTGGACCTGTCTCCTAAATCAACTGTTCCCCTTCCCAAGTGGCATCCTTTATGGGTAGGTTCTTCCATTTGATCAAATATTCTCTTATGCTTCTTTTCCTCAACTTCTTCTCTCCAACTTATATTATCTCCTTCATTATTTAACTAACTGTCCTTCTTCATCCAAAGGTGGCAATTCCTCAATAGGAGTGATATGTTTACCAATGACTCTCTTCAATCACGACACATGGAAGACATTGCGTATTTTTCTTCCCTATGGTAGATCCATCTCATATGCCATGACCTCTACCCTCATGTTGATTTTGTATGGATTGAAAAAATGATGTTGGAGATTTTTTGTGCCACTTCTCTTAATGGATTCCTGCCTGTATGTTTGAAGCCTCAAATAAACCAAGTCACTGACCTCAAATGTGCGCTCTACCATGTGCTTGTCTGCTTGTACCTTCTGTTGATTCTGTGCCCTTTGCAAGTGGTCCTTCAATTCCCTGAGTATGTCCTTACTCTGTTGAATCCAGTCCCGAACCATGGGAGCCATGTTGTCTCCAAAGGTAACCTCCACAAATGAGAGGGGGTCATAGATGTATAAGGCCCTAAATGGTGGCATACCAATGGACATATGATGGGTGGTGTTGTAGCAATATTCCCCCAGGTGAAGCCATTTAAACCATTCCTTTTGTTGCCTTGCCACATAATTCATGAGGTAGCCTTCAACCCATTTGTTGACTATCTTTGTCTGGCCATTTGTTTGAGGATGATAAATGGTACTAGGTGTTAGGGTCGTACCTACCAACTTGAAGAGCTCCTGCCAAAATGTGCTCATAAACATGTTGTCCCTGTCACTCACTATGGTTTTGGGTAAACCATGCAATCTGAAAACCTCCCGGAAGAATAGGTCTGCAACCTGTGTTGCACTCTATTCTATGGCAATGGAAAAAAAGTGCGCAAAGTTAGTCAACCTATCCACTACCACGAAAATAAAATATTTTCCTTGAACCTTGGGCAACCCTGTGATGAAATCCATAGATATGCTTTCCCACTTGTGCTCCGAAATGGGAAGCGGTTGTAGTAATCCTGTTGGGTGAGTGTGTTCATCCTTATTGTCCTGGAAAGTGCTGCACTCCTTGATGTGGCACATCCCATCTTATTTCAAGCCCCTTCCAAGCAAATCTCTCTCGAACCTACATGTATGTATTGATGGACCCTTGATGCCTTGCTACTGGTGAATCATGTCATGCTTATAGCACCTTGGCCTTAAAGGTTGATTCGGGGACCAAGAAAATTCGACCCTTGTAGTATATGATTTCATCCATGATTCCAAAGTTGTCATCTTGTACCTATCCATCCATCACTTCACATGCAAATTTGCTTTTTGAATATTCCACCAAAAGGTGGGCCTTCCAATCCGTTGAGATGTCGGTCATGGCATAGATTGATGGTCTTCTAGATAAGGCATCTGCTACCACATTATTCTTCCCTTTGACAAATTCAATGTCAAAGTCATAAGCCTGGATTTTTCTCACCCACTTCTGTTTCCTCTCATTCAAGTCCTTCTGATCCAGGAAGTACTTGAGGCTGTTGTGATATGTCCTCACAAAGAACTTTTCCCCAACCAAATATTGCCTGAACTTAGCCAATGCATGCATGATGGCTAGCATTTGTTTTTCATATATGGTGTAGAGGAGGTCAAGACCTCTCAATTTTTGGCTTTCATAAACAATAGGGTGCTTATTCTGCATAAGTACTGCGCTAATGCCTTCCCCTGAGGCATCACACTCTACTGCGAAAGGTTGTGCGAAATCTGGTAGGGAGAATATTGGGCACGTACTCATCACTTTATTCATTTTTTCAAAGGTTGACTGTGATTCTGAGTTCCACTTGAATGCCCCTTTCTTGGTCAAATCATTCAAAGGTGCACAGAGTTGAAAGGAACCCTTGACAAACCTCATGTAATAGCAACAGATGCCCAAAAATCCCTTCAACTCTGTGAGTGTCCTAGGTGTGGTCCAGTGAAGTATAGCTTGTATTTTCTCTTGGTGTACCTATACCCCCTTCACTCCAATGATGTTTCCTAAATTAAGGACCTCTATCATTCCAAAATCACATATGGATTCCTTAGCATATAAGGATTGCTCTTTCATGTTAGCCAAAATCTCCTCCACATACTGAAGGTGCTCCTCCCAAGTTTTGTTATAGATCAATAAGTCATCAAAGAAGACCAATAGGAACTTCCTCAATTTCTTTTTTAAAAAATGATTCATGCAATATTGGAAGGTGGCTGGAGCATTAGTCATCCCAAAAGGCATAACCAAAAACTCATAGTGTCCATAGTGACACCATAAATATGTCTTGGAGATATCTTACTCCCTCATCTTTATCTGATGATAGCTGGAGCACAAGTCAATCTTTGTGAAGTATACAACCCCATGGAGCTCATCCAATAGCTCATCAATCCTTGGGATGGGGTATCTATTTTTTACTGTCTTCTTATTTAGAGCCTTGTAGTCAATACACATGTGCATTGTCCCATCCTTCTTTTTCACCAATACCACTGAAGATGCAAAGGGACTAGAACTTGGCCTAATGTGACCCATGTCTAATAATTCTTTAGTGGCCTTTTCAATTTCATCTGTATACTTCTCAGGGTGCCTGTAGGGAGTGATGATGAAAGGTTTCACACCCTCCTCCAACTCTATGATGTGCTCAAACCCCCTATCTGGTGGTGCCTTTAGTGGTATGGGCTCAAAGACCTTGTTGTGCATGTCAATTATTTTCTGGATCTCTAGTGAGTAGTGAGTTTCCCCCTTCTTATCTACCTCGACTAATATTCTACACTATGCTGCATAAACAATGTCTTCCCTCTTGAAGATGGTCTTTGTGCACTTTGTTGTCACCACTCTCGGTGTGTTGCCTGTCATGCCCTTGAGAACCACCTTTTTCCCATTTTCCTCTGTAAAGGACATTTCCATGGTTTTGTAATTTGTGGTGATTGGCCCCAATGTACTAAGCCACTGTACTCCAAGGATGATGTTAGTGGAGTCGCCAAGGCATATTTCTTCAAAATATGGAGTTTTAAAGATGGAGTCACTAGGGAGCTCATCCTCCAAAATCTTGAATGGTTCTTTCATTATGTAGAAGTTGGCATAACTCACTTGTGCCTAAAAGTTCAATAACATGTCTTCAAGGCCAATTGATGCTCATTGAAAAAGGTTTTCAAGAACCCAGTTCATCTTAAAACAATCTGCTAGATATTTTTTCAAGACTTGACCAAACAACTTATAGTTTTCCAATAATATTTGATCCTAAAAAGTATCAGATTTATTCAAAATGAATCGTTCCCAAGTATGGTTGCCAAATTTTTTGATCTAAAAGACTATTTTAAGGTCTTTAAGATAACATCGTGAGGATAAATTCCCCTACGTTTGTATAGAGGTGGTACTCCTCTTTCTTGATACATGGAAGATTGTTCTTCTGAATTTAGATGCATCCAATAACAAACCTTAACAAATATTCCAATAAAACTCCTATATACATATGTATAAGCTATTATATACAAATCTACAAAATCTTATATACAAATGTACTTGTTAAGAACATCATCTCATTCGAGAAGAAGAAATAAATATCTATAGAGATTTGTATCTACAAGGTTTTGAGTCTTCCTTCAATAGATATTCTACCTTCCTTTTAAAATAATGTGAACCAAGAATCAGTTATGACTTTGAAATATGAAATAAAAGTATAATGGACAAGTCATCAAAGAACTTAATATGATCATCTCATTTAAAACAAAAAACAATTTTGATAGACACATATTTGAAATCTCGTGCTTTAGACTCAAATTCCGAGAAATCACTAATGCAATGCCCATAATAGTTCTTTTTGGGAGAAATTAATAATAATCCCAAATATAATAAGCTTAACAATGTCTGAAACAAGAGGGCTGAAACAAGATCTCAATGACAATTAGATAAATTGAATTAAATTGCATTTGCATTTTCACCAGCGCAAATTTTTCTCCTCTGGACCTGAAATATCATGATAAATGAATGGAATAATTTAGAGAAAGAGTTGATCAGAGTTGATAGAAAGAGAAAGTTGAGAAAGAACTTTGAGGGTTAAATCTAGATGATTATGGTATATGCTTGAGGCATATATTGGAGAGTCTTTGGTAGATGGCTAAATACATATGTTGCTAGTTTTGGGCATATCATTTAAGTTATACCTTTGGTACATGGTTTGTGGTTTATCATGGATGTTATGGCACATGTTTAAGGCATATTTTGACACATGCTTGGTACATGGTTTGAGGTATATCTTGTTGATGTTAGGAATATGTTTTGAGAGATGTTCTTGGTGATATTAACATATGATATATGTGAATGGATCTAGTTTTGTTGATGATGATGTATCAATATCAGTGACATTGATAGTGATATGTTGATTATAAGTGAAAGTGAAAGTGACAGTTTGATTATCAATGACAATGATAGTGACTGGTTAAGTCCCCATTTATATTTCAGGGAGGAAGGAAGGGGCAAGGAAAGGGGGTTGGAGCCTCCTTCCATTTGGTGTTGGAGAATCTGGGGAGTTGGATATTCCTTCAGGTCGGAGGTCGTAGGGGGTTGGAGCCTCCTTCTAGTTGGATTTGGAAAATTCAGGGAGTTGGAGCTTCCTTCAGGTTGGTGCCTGAAAATCAGGAGGTGGTGCCTCCTTCCAGTGGGTAATGAAGAATTTTGGAAGTTGGTGCTTCCTATGAATGTAATATTCTAATATATAAGAAATAATTCCTTATTTTTCTCCCATTTGGGTTTCCACGTAAAATTTTGATGTACTGTGTATTTATGGTTGTATAGAATTATGCCTTCTGGAATAGAAGGATGAAAATATTTTTACAGACATAGGGATTTGATGTCTGACAATAATTAGTGGATGGATACAAGGTACCTGCCACTTCCCCAATAGATAAACATGGAAATAAACTTTCTAAAAAATAATTCGAAGGGTATGAATGCTATTCTAGGTGGCCTGGCTAGTTCAATATTTGTCAAAGTTATGCATTGTGACTCTGCAAAGAATATTTGGAAGAAACACCAAAATATTTATGAAGGGGATGCCAAAGTCAAAGGGGCCAAGCTGCAAGCTTATAGAGGTCAATCTGAACAACTGAAGATAAAGGAAGATGAAGATATTGCGGCTTATTTTCTTTGATTTGATGAAATAGTAAATGTTGTTAAAGGCTTAGGAGAAGAAATTAAAGAACCGATAATTGTTNTCTCATTTAAAACAAAAAACAATTTTGATAGACACATATTTGAAATCTCGTGCTTTAGACTCAAATTCCGAGAAATCACTAATGCAATGCCCATAATAGTTCTTTTTGGGAGAAAATAATAAGCTTAACAATGTCTGAAACAAGAGGGCTGAAACAAGATCTCAATGACAATTAGATAAATTGAATTAAATTGCATTTGCATTTTCACCAACGCAAATTTTTCTCCTCTGGACCTGAAATATCATGATAAATGAATGGAAGAATTTAGAGAAAGAGTTGATCAGATATGATAGAAAGAGAAAGTTGAGAAAGAACTTTGAGGGTTAAATCTAGATGATTATGGTATATGCTTGAGGCATATATTGGAGAGTCTTTAGTAGATGGCTAAATACATATGTTGCTAGTTTTGGGCATATCATTTAAGTTATACCTTTGGTACATGGTTTGTGGTTTATCATGGATGTTATGGCACATGTTTAAGGCATATTTTGACACATGCTTGGTACATGGTTTGAGGTATATCTTGTTGATGTTAGGAATATGTTTTGAGAGATGTTCTTGGTGATATTAACATATGATATATGTGAATGGATCTAGTTTTGTTGATGACGATGTATCAATATCAGTGACATTGATAGTGATATGTTGATTATAAGTGAAAGTGACAGTGACAGTTTGATTATCAATGACAATGATAGTGACCGGTTAAGTCCCCATTTATATTTTAGGGAGGAAGGAAGGGGCAAGGAAAGGGGGTTGGAGCCTCCTTCCATTTGGTGTTGGAGAATCTGGGGAGTTGGATATTCCTTCAGGTCGGAGGTTGTAGGGGGTTGGAGCCTCCTTCTAGTTGGATTTGGAAAATTCAGGGAGTTGGAGCTTCCTTCAGGTTGGTGCCTGAAAATCAGGAGGTGGTGCCTCTTTCCAGTGGGTAATGAAGAATTTTGGAAGTTGGTGCTTCCTATGAATGTAATATTCTAATATATAAGAAACAATTCCTTATTTTTCTCCCATTTGGGTTTCCACGTAAAATTTTGATGTACTGTGTATTTATGGTTGTATAGAATTATGCCTTCTGGAATAGAAGGATGAAAATATTTTTACAGACATAGGGATTTGATGTCTGACAATAATTAGTGGATGGATACAAGGTACCTGCCACTTCCCCAATAGATAAACATGGAAATAAACTTTCTAAAAAATAATTCGAAGGGTATGAATGCTATTCTAGGTGGCCTGGCTAGTTCAATATTTGTCAAAGTTATGCATTGTGACTCTGCAAAGAATATTTGGAAGAAACACCAAAATATTTATGAAGGGGATGCCAAATTCAAAGGGGCCAAGCTGCAAGCTTATAGAGGTCAATTTGAACAACTGAAGATAAAGGAAGATGAAGATATTGCGGCTTATTTTCTTTGATTTGATGAAATAGTAAATGTTGTTAAAGGCTTAGGAGAAGAAATTAAAGAACCGATAATTGTTCAAAAGGTACTAAGGTATCTTCCCATGAGATTTGATCCCTAGAAGAAAGAGAAAATATTGCTACGTTCAGCATGGGGGAGTTACATAGAATCCTTACAGCTTATGAAATGAGAACAAAATAGGAAAATCCATCCATGAAGGAAGAAACTTCCAAAGCATCCAAGAAGAAAAATAAGAATAAGCAGAAGTCAAATTCAAATTGTAGTTGCAGCGCTAATTCAGATTAAGATGAAGAAATGGAAAAACCCGTAAGGAAATGGCAAGTGCAAAGGTAAGCTTCCTTTAATATGCTTTAATTGTGATAAAATTGGTCATGTTGTTGTTATATGTTCTTATGTTAAGAATTCAGAAAGTGATGAAGAAGAAGTTCCCAAGAAAGAAAAGAAATGCCAAAAGGGAAACAAAAAGGGAAATAAAAGGAAAGTATTCAAGAAAAGTCTCTACTCAAGAGAAGATAGCTCCTCATATGATGAGGATGATGATAGTGACAATGACCTAGAATGAGTACTATTTATGACACTTGAAAATTGTGAATATGATTACGAAGAAGATGATGAAGTAGGCCTTGAAGCAGAACTAATCAATGCCTTAAGTGAGCTAAAAAGAGAAGGGAAGAAAAAAAAGTCACTCAAGGAAGAATTGATCAAGCTAAAAGAGGGTTCTCAAAATTCCAACTCTAAACAAGTCCAGTAGATGATTATGAATCTAAAGGTCCAAGTAGAAGAAGCCAAAAGGATTGAAGAAACACTCAAAAACCAGTTGGAAGAAAAAGAGAAAATAAAGGAAAGCTTGGAAGCAGAAATAGTCTCACTAAGGAAGGAACTTTAGAAGAAAGACATGCAATAAAACAACACAAAAATATTAGATGAGATCATTAGCAGTCAAATGCCATACTATGACAAGTCTAGAATAGGATAAAAACTAATGCATATTGAGAAGGGTTCAAGCTCCATGAAGATAGAAAATGAAGCATAACAAAAGAGTTATGCATAAGTCATCATAGGTCCTATTAAGAAGGAATAATGCAATCTTTAAAAGGAGAACATTCAAAAAATGGAAAGAACTCAAGAAGAAGATTACATAAGAACTGCACCACCTAGAATATCCAGAACTCAGAATCAACAACCAACAATGAAAAGAACTCAAGAAGAATATTATAGAAGAGAAGCACCATTTAGAAGATCTGCCACACTTAGGTACCAAACTATTTTTCTTGGTTTATGTTAGTCCTGTAACAATTTTGGGCACAAGGCTATAAACTGTAGAACCTATACTAAGAACATAAGAAAATATGAAAATATGAAGACTAATATAGAATTAATCATCTCATACAACCTCATGAAGCATATAAGAGAAACTATAATAGTTTTGGCTCATTAAATAATGAAGTACAATGTTATAAATGAAACAATTTTGGACACATGGCCAAATATTGCAGATTGATTATTCCTCCAAAGGAACCAAAGAGAGATTTCAACAGTCATGTAAAAGAACCATCAAGAATATAGAAAAGGAAGCAGGATAAACTGAACATTGAAGAATTTTTTATTGCTCTATAAGCCCAAAGAATAAAAGTGATTGGTACATTAACAATGATTCTTTAAAGCATATGATAGGTGATAAGGATGGGTTTGTTACTCTAAAGAAAGAAAGAGATGGATCAGTTTCACTTGGCAATGATAACTCAACAAATATTATAGGAAAAGGCACAATCAATCTTGCAAGAGAAGATGTGATGGAAGGAAATGTTCTACTTGTCGAAAATATGAAGCAGAATCTGCTAAGTGTCATCCAAATGTGTGACCAATGACACACACTTCTATTCGACTCAAAGAAATGTGAGATAAGGAAAGAAGGATTAGGAAAATTGGTGGCTACAACGATAAGGAGTCCAAACAACATATACATCTTAAATGATATTGGAAAGAAAAAATGTTGTTTGGGAACAGAAAATTAGAGTTGTCCTTGGCACAGAAGAATGGGCCACATAAACTTTGACAATATCGTCAAAATCAGTAGAAAGGAAGTGGTAAGAGAAATGCCTGAAATTTCAAAGCCATCCTTTACTATGTGCAAGCACTGTCTACATGGAAAACAAACAAGAACCTAGTCCAAAACAAAGGAATACTCTACAACAAAACTATTGGAGATTGTACACATCGATCTTTATGGAATGATGAGAAAAAAAGGGTTGAATGGAGAACAAAAATTCATGCTACTTATTGGTGATTTTACAAGAATGAATGCAGTATGCTTTCTCAAGAAAATGTTAGAGAAATTCAAATGTTTCAGGATATTCAAAGAGATGGTTGAAAACGAGATTGATTTGAAAATCAAATGCTTGAGATCAGACAATGGAGGTGAGTTCACATCAAAATAATTCATGGATTTTTGTGAAGATCATGGAATAAAAAGGAAATTCTCAATAGCCAGGACACCTCAACAAAATGGAGCCATTGAAAGGAAGAACATAATTGTATAGAAGATGGTCAAAACCATGTTAAAATATTCCAAGTCGAGTAATGTATTTTGGGTACAAGAAGTACATACTGTCATTCATATATTGAATAGAGGAATGCTTAGAATTAATATTGACAACAATCCATATAAGATATGGAAGGGAAGACTAGAAAATGTCAAGCACTTTGGAGTGTTTGGAAGCAAATGCTATATGAAAAGAGAAGATGACAAGATTGGAAAATTTGACTCTCGAGTTGATAAAGGAATATTGGCTAGATACTCAAGTTAAAGCAAGGCATACAAATGTTACAACCTAAGGCTCAACAGAATAGTGGAAAACACCAATGTATATATTGATGAAACAAATGTATTGAAGACCAGAGAAGAAAGAAGAAATTCAAGAGAGCTAGAATTAGAAGAAGAACTAAAAGAAGAAGAGGTAGAACAACAACAACAACAAGATAAGCAACCAAAAGAAGAAAAAGAAGAAAACGACCAACACGATTTTCATATACCTTCTAGGACACCTAACCATCGGGTTCAGAAGAATCACCCATTAGAACAAATTATTGGAGATAAAAATGCAGGAATAGAAACCAAAGGAAGAAAATGGGTATGTATACCAGAACAGATACACCTAGCATTAATATAAATAATTGAAACCAACAACTTTGATGAAGCCAACAATGATGAAAATTGGATCAAGGCCATGGAAGAAGAACTAAATCAAATAGAGAAGAATGAGACATGGGAACTAGTTCCAAGACCTAAGGACAAAAATGTGATTGGTACAAAATGGGTGTTCAGGAACAAATTAAACGAATAAGGTCAGGTAACCAGAAACAATATAAGGCTAGTATGCAAAGGATATGCTCAAGTTGGAGTAGATTTTGAAGAAAAAATTGCTCTTGTTGTCAGAATG
This sequence comes from Picea glauca, assembly GCA_000966675.3. NCBI lineage: Eukaryota > Viridiplantae > Streptophyta > Pinopsida > Pinales > Pinaceae > Picea > Picea glauca. Next base: position 30,333 of record JZKD02S1892845.1, on the reverse strand, counting down.
GAAGCAATCAGAATGATCTTGGCCTATGCATGTTCCAAAAGGATCAGAGTATATCATATGGATGTAAAATCAACATTTCTAAATTGAGAATTATAAGAAGAAGTCTACATCAAAAAACCATAAGGGTTTCCACTGTCAGAAAGAGAAGTTTATGTTTGCAGATTGAAGAAATCTCTGTATGGACTCAAGCAAACTCCTAGAGCCTGATATTTAATATTGGAAAAGTAATTACAACAACAATGATTCAGAAAGGGAAATGCAAATATCAATCTCTACATAAAAGTGGATCAAGAAAACATACTTATCATTGAATTATATGTGGATGACATCATCTTTGAAAGTGACGATGATATGATGAGTAAGAAGTTTACGAAAGACATGCGTAATGAGTTTGAAATGTCCCTACTTGGTGAGTTGAATTTCTTTTTGGGACTTCAGATATCTCAGCTAGATGAAGGTATCTTCATCTCCGAAACCAAGTACATCAAATAAATGTTGAAGAAGTTTGGAATGGAATATTGCAAACCCGTAAGTACTCCTATGGTAACTAGTTGCAAGTTGAGCAAAGACGATGAATCTAAGGAATCATATCAGAGACTTTATAGATCAATGATTGGTAGCCTACTTTATGTGACACCCTTAAGACCAGATATAATGCAAGCAGTTGGACATGTTGCAAGATTTCAAGTAGCACTGAAGGAAACTCATGTTCTAACAGTAAAGAGGATCTTCAGATATCTCAAAGGAACAACATAGTTTGGATCATGGTATCCGAAATGGAATGAGCTGACTATGGTCACCTACACATGTATATTGGGCATGAAGCATTGATTATAGAAGAAGTAATAGTGGAGTGGCCTTCTACTTGGGTGATTTTCTAGTATTCTGGTTAAGTAAGAAGCAGTTCTTTGTATCATTATCTACGGTAGAAGCAAAATATATTGCAGCAACAACATGTTGTACTTAGGTCCTATGGATGAAGCAAACCCTGCAAGACATACAAGTAAAATATGATGAGCTGATTTCAATATTCTGTGACAATACCAATGCTATAAGTATCTCCAAGAATCCAATGATGCATTCCAAGAGCAAACATATTTTGATTAAGTTCCACTTTTTGCAAGAACAAGTCCTAGAAAATAATATCAAGTTGGAGTGCATTGGGACAAAAGAACATATTGCATATATCTTCACCAAACCTCTCCCAAGTGAGACATTTGAGTATCTTCGACAAAAACTTGGAGTAGTTTATGCCCTGTAGTGATCTACATGACCTTTTTGCAAAGAAGACATGGGGAGAGAAGTAATCAAGGGGAGTTACACATTGTCATTGATGTCAAAGGGGGAGAGAAAGAACACACGCATGAATATAGGGGGAGTGCATGAAGACAGGGGGAGTATTGATCACAGGGGGAGAATGAGCGTTGTCATCAATGCCAAAGGGGGAGATTGTTGGAAAATTGGTTGTCATTGATGTCAACCATAGAAGAAGTTTAGAGGCTTCTAGAAGTGATGAGTGTATTTGAAGAAGTCTCCAAAGTGGTCCCCTTATGGAATATATTTAAGCATGGCCATCATAGGAAGAAACTTTGAAGAAGTCTACAAGAAGCCCTCGAAGTATGGTTAAGAAGCCCCAGAGGTGTGATCATGAAATCCAAATTTGTTTGAAGAAAAAGAGGATGAAGGAAATTGAAAAGGCATAAAAAAACCCTCATATATGGTTAGTCCTTGTTATTCCATTTCCAAAGGTAGTTGGTACACCACATGGTTCCTCATGGTTGAGAAGTTATGCCCTCTTAAAGCTGAAACCCTGAAGTATGGTAAAGAATCCCCTAATCCAAGGACAAGAAGTTAAAAGTTAGCCCCAAATTAATTAAAGGATAAAAGTTGTTGCAAATAAGAAGTTACAGGTTGGCCCTAAAGTCAAATAAAAGAGGCTCTTGGAAAAGTATAAATACACATCAATCACCTCTCATTTGTTTATTCAAGAAAGTGTGTATTTGTGCTATGGAGATAGAATAAGTGGCTCTACACTTGTGCTAGGAGGATTGGTGATCTCAACAAAGCAAATATGGCCTAAGATAAAGGAGGTTGAGGAGAGAAAGGAGTATGGAAGTGACTGTATCAATTTTCTAAGGTTATTCACAAGTTGCAGTGGAGCAAAGCATGGATGTTCGTGGGTCGCAGTGAAGAAAAGAACATATGTCCCTGGGTTGACAGTGGATGAATTGCAGATATGTGAAAAAGATTTAAAGAAGGTGCCATTCTCTTAATGCTGAAGATTGAGGAAGGTCTGATGGTCTGTGATCATATGCACCAGGTTGTTACATGATTAAAGGTATGTTTTTATGTATGTTTTGAGGGTTAAACATTGATGATTATGGTACATGCTTGTGCCATATCTTGGAGATTATTGAGCACATGTATAGAGCCATATGTTGGTAATTTTAGGAATATTATTTGAGGTATATCTTTAGTACATGGTTTATGTTTTATCATGAATGTTATGGCACTTGCTTGAGGCATATTTTGGTACATGCTTGGTAAATGGTTTGAGGGCATATATTGGTGATGTTGGGAATATGTTTTGAGAGGCGTTCTTGGTGATATTAGCATATGATCTATGTGAATGGATCTAGTTTTGTTCATGATGATGTATCATTATCAGTGACAATGACAACAACAAGTTGATTATCAGTGACAATGTCTGGTTGATTATCAGTGACAATGACAGGTTGATTATCAATGATAGTGACAAGTTTATTATCAGTGACAGTTAGAGTGACAGGTTGAGTCTACATTTGTAATTTAGAGAGGAATAAAGGGGAAAGAAGAGGGGGTTGGAGACTCCTTCCAGTTGGTGCTGGAGAATCTAGGGAGTTGGAGCTTCCTTCAGGTTGGAGCCTGTAAACTAGGGGGTTGGAGACTCCTTCCAGTTGGAGCTGGAAAATTCATGGAGTTGGAGATTCCTTCAGGTTGGTGCCTGCAAATCAGGGGGTTGGTTCCTCCTTCCAGTTGGTGTTGGATAATTTTGGAAGTTGGTGCTTCCTAAGAATGTAATCCTCTGATGTATAAGAAAAAATTCCATGGTTTTCTCCCATTTGGATTTCCACGTAAAATTATGGTGTACTGTGTATTTATTTTTGTATGTTTATGATATCTTGAATGCAACATTATCTTGAATGCATAAGTGTTAAATTGTTGATGTAATTTTTACAAGTTGTGATTGAAAATTGTNACAACAAGCTATTTTTACCACTCCCCAGGGACTTCCCCCTTCCTGTGGAATCCATGATCATTCCATTCCTCTCATACTAGGAATCCTTACTCCCAATGTTCACCATTATCATCATCCATTTTCCCAGAAGAATAAAATTGAGAAAATTGTTTAAGAGTTTCTCGAAGTGAGTGTTATCCATCCTAGTACCAACCCCTATTCTTCTCTTGTGGTCATGGTACACAAGAAATAAGGAACTTGGCCCATGTGTCTTGATTTTCTCGCCCTCAACAAACTCAAAATCAAAGACAAATTTCCCATTCTTGTCATGATGACCTATTGGATGAATTGAGTGGTGCTCATTATTTCACTAAACTTGATCTCTATTCTGGATACCACCATATTCTATGAAAGAGGAAGAAATTCCCAAGACTGCATTTAGAACTCATGAGGTTCGCTATGAGTTCTTGGTAATTCCCTTTGGCCTATGTAATGCTCTCTCCACTTTCTAAAGTCTCTTGAATCATGTCTTTCGTCATTTTCTCTGTCATTTTGTATTAGTTTTATTTAATGATATTCTCATCTATAGTAAGACTTGGACAACCCATCTATCCCATGTGGATCAACTTATGCATCTACTCTCTCAGCACCAAATTTTCCTCAAACAATCTAAATGTGCCTTTGGAGCCTTGAAAGTGGAGTACCTAGGTCATATTTTTGGGAAGGATGGTGTATGGGTGGATCCTAAGAAAATTGAAGCTATGTAGGATTGGCCTTGCCCTAAAAATATTAAGATCTTGCGAGGTTTTATGGGTTTAACGAGATATTATCACAAGTTTGTTCAGAATTATGGAAAAATTGCAGCACCTCTCACTGCTTTCCTTAAAAATAATGCGTTCACTTGGACTCCAACAACTAATTAACCCTTCCACACCTTGAAAGAAGTTATGTGCACAACTCCTATCCTAGCACTTCCCGACTTCACAAAGACTTTTGTCTTGGAATATGATGCTTCGGGGAAAGGAATTGGGGTCATCCTCATGCAAGATGGCAGGCCTTTGGCCTTCACTAGAAAACAACTTACAGAGAGACATTTGGGCCAATCAATCTATGAAAAGGAAATGTTGACTATTCTGCATGTTGTGGATCTTTGGCATCCTTATCTATTGTGGAAATGCTTCCAAATTAAAATTGATCATCAGAGCCTCAAGTATTTTTTGGAACATTGAATTTCATCTTCGGGGCAACAAAAATGGGTGACTAAGATATTTGGATATGCTTATGAGATCATTTAAAATAAGGTAAAAGACAATGTGGTTGTTGACACTCTTTCCCATAAGTATGAAGAATAAGGCTCCATCTTTTCCCTCTCCTTCACTGTACTAGATTGGATCTAAGTTGTTCTCCAAGAATGGTTGCAAGACCCCAAAATTTCTTGTCTGATCCAACAATTGGAACACCATTCTCCAGCTTCTCCATGGTACTCTTGGCACAATGAAGATCGTCACTACAAAGGTCATCTGTATTTAAGCAAACAATCACAACTTAAATCCACAGTGCTTTCTGAGCTTCATGCTTCACCCACTGCTAGGAATTCATGGTTTACTAAAACTTATGAACAAGTCAAATGTTATTTTTTCTAGGATGGTATGAAATAGGGCATCCACACCTTTGTGGTTGAATGTGATGTCTGTCAATGCAATCAGGTAGAAACAATCAAAGCTCCAAGCACACTCTAACCACTTACGATTCCCCCTGCTATTTGGAGTGATATTTTTATGGATTTTATTGTTGCCTTAACTAAATCGAGAAATAATTCAGTCATCATGGTGGTAGTTGATCATATTTCCAAATATGCTCATTTATTTTCTCTTCAACACTCGTTCACTGCATCCACAGTGGCTAAAATTTTCATGGATAATATCTTCAAACTTCATGGAATGGCTCATTCTATTGTCTCTAACCGAGATCCAACTTTCACCAAATTTTTTTGGCAAGAATTGTTCAAGCTCAAGGGAGCCCAATTGCATCTCAACACCACCTATCATCCCTAGACTGATGGCCAAATTGAAGTTGTCAACAAGTGTTTGGAAGCATATTTGCAATTTTTTACATCCAATAGACAAAACCAATGGGATTAATGGTTACCCCTAGTTGAATGGTTTTACAACACATCTTACCTACAACTACACGCATGACTCATTTTGAGGTAGTCTACAGACAAATCCATCGTCAGTTCTCTCATACATGCCAGGTGCCTCGAAGGTTCAGGAGGTTGAAAAAAATATTACAATTTGAGAGGCCATTCTTCATACCCTCAACAGAAATTTCGTCATGGTTCAGAATTGCATGAAGCAACAAATAAATCAGGGTCATTTTGAAAATCAATTTGTTGAAGGGGACCATATGTTTCTTCATATGCAACCTTATAAGTAGACTTCACTCAAAGTTGAACATTGTCAGAAACTTTCTCCCAAATTTTATGGTCCTTACACAATTCTCAAGCAAGTGGGGCCCATGGCCTACCAATTAGATTTTCCTAGTCATTATAGTCTCCATCCTACTTTTCATGTCTCGTGCTTAAATAAAGTGATTGGAAGTAAGTGTCGAACTCAAACCAGTCTCCCTAAGTTGGATGAATAAGGTCCATTTGGTTGTATCCAGAAGCAATATTGGACCAACGAGAGTGTTGTCTCTGTCAGGCACCATCAAGGAAGTGTTATTTTAGTGGAAAGATACAACTCTAGAATATGCCACCTGGGAGTCGGCCACCATTCTGCAACAATTTCCACATCTCAAGCCTTGAGGACAAGGCTGTTCTTCAAGGGGGAGGGCAGGTTAGGGAACTAACCTCCCTAACCCCTCACATAGGTAGAATACTATATTTTCCATGTAATAAATGCTAACATTAGTTAATAAAGCCTATTTAATAAATGTGAATAAGTCAATGTAAGAAGACCTAATAGAAGCTTCCGCTTTTAGAAAGATCTTCCTCTATAATGTTCTTTAGAATATAGAATTAGTATAAATAAGAGTAGGAGGCATGAGAAAGCCTTGTCTTGATAATTATTGTAATAGAGAGTTGCTATACTAGAAGTTCCCCCCTCAAAGAGGCAATTGAACATTGTTTTCTATCAATACATATCATTTTGGTGTTGATTTCTCTACATTTTGTTGTTTCGATGGTATTTTCTGCAGTAATTATATTTTATGCTTATCATAATAGATATAGTACCTAACAGTATTGGTTTTGATTTTATAGACTCAACAAGATGCTAATGTTTAGAAGGAAATATAGTTGCTAATGCTTAGTGCACTGAGCCTTAACTTAAATTTAGTGAAGGGCCTAGTAATGGCTAAAGCATAAACAAAGCTAGTTTTGAGGGGAATAACCATGATCATTTTCTTGATCGCCCTATAACTTTTCCATATGTAACAAATGTTGGTGCTAAATATACATTTGTTTAAGATTCCATTATCGTTCGATTTCCATTCAACCTAGAATTGTAGGTTTTCATTCAACATGTAGATGTAGGTTTGCATAAAYCGCTTAACATTGGTCCCATGCATGCATTCAACACATCAAGTAAGTTTTYATCATCCATTTTACAAATATCACACATGTGAATTCATGGATAACCCATGGACAAGATGTTTCACATTTTTCGTGCATCAATGGCCTATGGAAGACACACACTTAGTAGCAATCTAGGTAGACCGAAGATTAGAATCATAAAACTATGGGAAACCATTGAACAACTAGGGCACCAAGGGAAACTATAATGTTCAAACCCTAAATCTTTCCCCACATGCTTTTCTCATTGATTACAATCCCTAGAACAACCATTTCCTAATTAATATAATTTGTATTTATTATTTATAGGTCAGGTGATTGATAAACAATATAAATTATGATCCCTTAACAAGTGGATTTCCTAGGCTTGAATGGAATCCCAAGTTCTTATTAATATAATGAGTCTCATATCAAACCCCTATTGGATTATTTGCATAATGTCTATCCACCCTACCAACAAACACCCTCATCGGGGTAGCTCAAGCCTTTTTATTTGAATTGTTAGTAGAGCATTCACAACTGTGAGACCATATAGATTTGTATGCCATGGGTTAGTTGATGATGTATTCATTAAGGGTATTCACCATATTGGGATTGTTCTTAATCTACCATATCTTCTTCCTATAACCAATTTTGAAGGTAAAGTTATAGAAGAGGCCCTTAAAGCACTTTCATTTCTAGTTAAATAAAACTAAGGTGGAGGTTTGAAGTTCAGTTAAATACACAATAAGTCCCAGCTAAATTGAATTAGAGTATGAGCTTCCCCGATTAGTCCAACCTCGACTTGATCATCACATGGATTCATGGAGGATTTTTTCAAAAATGCTTGATTCAAGTGACTAGTCTAGGGATTCAAACCTATGGAGAGTTGTGTAATCAATCTCTTTGACTGGAAAACTAGAGGAAATATTGATAATCCTTAGGTTGTCTGTTTGTACTTGGACACAGTCAAAGGTGGAATAAGGGACACCACATAGGAGGATAAACAAAATGTAATTTTCACCATAGTTCCTATTGAAGGTTTTCAATAATAGTGAAGATGTACACAACCAAAGGATGAACCATATTGAATTTGAGTAGAACAACAAGAAGAAAACAAGTTCTCATTTGGATGTCTTACATTCTCTCATTCCTAAATCCTTTATTCAAAGAGTAAGTTTTTAGTCCTGCCATGCTATAGATAATTATCATGAATAGTTTTTTCTACTCCGCCAGAGAAGATAGATAGAGGAGATGCTAATAGAAGAAGCAATTTGTAGTGTCTAGAAGATGTTTCTCTACATGAAACAATTTGTGACATCCTATATTTGTCCAAGTCAATGGTTTGTAAATGGGATCATAGAAAATTCAGAAACTATGATATGTTGTTGTTCCCTTGCTTCTAGTTAAATTGAAAAGAATTGCCATGGATATAAGTGGATACAACCATTATGGAAAGAGTAAAAAAATCTAAGTTTATCATTGATAGCTTCCACCGCCATGAATGAACTAGCTAGGCCTCCTCAGTCGACCAATAGAAAGAGGGAGTTGGGTTGCTAAATCATGACCCAAAGAAGACCATTGCCATGACTCAAACTACTATTGAGTATGTTGTTATTGGTATTGTTAATCATTTTGTAGGATTTTCTATAGCCACCTTTTCTTTGGTAGAGCACAATTCAAACAAACAAAATAGAATCATAAGATGGAAATTTTCCCAGCATGGTTATGGAGAATGACAATGAAACGGTTGACCAAAGTGTTTAGGTGGTGTAGAAAATTTTGAGTGTATCATGTCGTTCTTTGAGTCAATTGATTATTTTTCTGGATTCAAGAACTAGGTCCAACAACATGTGTTAATAACCTATGTTAAAGAATTAAGTGCACCTAATTTTTTTACCAATTTTAAATTTTGTTTTTTCATATTTTTTTAATATGAAAAAACAAAATGAGTGTTATGGGTGAAGCTTCCCTAGTAAGGTGCATATGGTTCCCRAAGCCTTCACAATGTATTGGTATGTCTCATTCAATTCCCATCCTTCAACGTTTCTTTTGCTTACAACATACTCCAATTTAGCTTGTACACCATTAATTCAACATGTATGCAACAAMAAATAAATAGACCACATCTCAAATGGATTCTTAAGATGAATGGAATAGAATAATCACTATTTCCACACATAATGATTTTAAAATTCATAAAATATGTATTTATAAGTGTGGTGCCTTCATATATACAYGGGAATAAGATAAATGAACTTTGCTTGGATTTAGTGACTAAGTAAATGCCAAAATCGATTGACCAAAGAAACCAACGACTCTCTRTGCATATTGCCCTTATCTGAAAGACCCATTGAGATTGAAACTACCRTTGGAATACTGRGAGGGAGGAYGAATCCGTATTAGTCACTTTTTAGCACTTTTAATCACAGTATGAAATCATTTCAGATACCAACAATTTATCCTTTATGATTGTATTCAATATACCATAAACATTTAACCACAAAAAAAATATACAAGAATTTTACGTGGAAACCCAAATGGGAGAAAACCACAGAAGGTTTTCTTATATATTAGAAGATTACATTCATAGGAAGCACCAGCTTCCAAAATTCTCCAGCACCAACTGGAAGGAGGCACCAACCCCCTTTTTTATAGGCTCCAACCTGAAGGAAGCTACAGCTTCCTAGATTATCTAGCTCCAATTGGAAGGAGGCTCCAACCCCCTAGTTTACAGGCTCTAACCTGAAGGAAGCTACGAATCCCTAAATTCTCCAGCTCCAACTAGAAGGAGGATCCAAACCCCTTCCCTCCTCCCTGACATATAAGTTTGAGACTCAAACTGTCCCCGTTGTTGTCACTAATACATCATCATCATCAACACCAAAATCAACCTGTCACTGTAACTGTCACTGATATTGACACATCATCATCATCAAAACCAGACTCAACCTGTCACTGTAGCTATCATTGATACTGATACATAATCATCATCGAAACAAAATCCATACCGATAACCACATAAAACTCATGCCAAGATCACCAAAGGACATCTCCAAATAATGTGCTCAAAATCACTATGATATGCATCAAACCATGTGCCAAGATATGCATCAACTATGTGCCAAGATATCCATGATATACCTCAAACCATGTACCATTACCATCAAGATATGCATCAAACCATGTACCAAACCATGTGCAAAAATATGTTTCAAGCATGTACCAACTTCTCCAAGATATGCCTCAAGCATACACCGACAACTCAAACATGTGCCAAAATCACCAAGATATGTATCAAAGCATATGCCAAAAAATGTTCCTCAATCCATGTACCAAAGTATCCAAGATGTATCACAAGAATATGCCATACCTTAAGAATGTGCCAAACCATACAAGATATGCCTCAAAGCATATGGAAACATCATATGCCAAAGACCTCAAATATGTTCCATAACCTTCAATACATAAGCCTCAAAATATATAAAATAGCGTACCTTTTCATTGTGTAAAACCTGGTACATCAGATCTCAGAGCACCAAACCTTCCTCAAGCTTCAACTTCAAGACAATAGCTCCATCATCAAAATTTTCTTTAGCCTCATGGGACTAGACTAGACAAAAAGTGGTGCCTTGCTTGATGAGTGCTGTGCAACCCATGGGGGCCTTGCGGGACACCCTATACCTGACCCACGAGGATCTGCTCAATTAGGGTTGCCATTAATCCTTCTCCAATCTGCAGCTTTGAGACTTCCTTCTTTGCACTTCCTCAGACAATTGGCTTAAGTTGATGGAAAATTGGTATGGATTTTTGGTTTTCGTTGATGTCAACCATTGTAGAGCGATATTGTAGATTGATTTCAACCCTTAGTGATTGATGTCAACCCTTGGAGAAAGTCCAGTAGTGAATTTCGGTAGCACAAAGGTTTGGGTAATGGACCCAAGGTTGTTTCATGTATAATGGTATGCGTCTTAATATATTTGAAGGTAATACTATTCTAGATGGATAGTACATGCCATTCCATTTCCGGTGGAATGTGTAACGTCACATAACTCCTCACGGTTAGAGAGTTATGGCCATGAGAAGTTGGAGAACCCAGGTTTGGGTAATGGACCCATGTTTGTTTGATGGATAATGGTACGAGTTTTGATATATTTGCAGACAAGACTATTCTATATGGATAGTACATGTCATNTAAATGGACAAGTGGTTAGAAGTGGGTTAACCCTAAAATAAGGAAAGTGGGTTAAGATGGTTAAAAGGTAACCCCTTGAGGAAGCTACATGAAAGTATAAATAAGAGGCAATGATTTCTCATTTTAATCACACTTGAGCATATTGAATATCTACAGATGACTGAGGTAACTAAAGGATATCTAAGCCAAATTTCAGAGGGAAGGTGAATTAAAGAAGGCCAAAATTCAAGGGAGGATAAATTCATTTAATGATGCTTTTTAAGGTATGTCATTTACAGGTCATCTCACCATTTTCGCCATAAATTTTTTTCTAACATGATTCAGACTGCAAAATTGGGAGGCCATTGAGGAAACATATCCAAGTAGTTGTGGTACAAATTTCAGCTTGTGGGTCGTTGTATTTTTGGAGTTACACTCCGTGCAAAATAAGGTTTGTGGCTAGTCCTGAAACTATTCTAAAACAGGTGTTTCGGGTAAAAACATTATAACTTCTTCATAACAGATCCAAATTCAGTAAGACCAAATGTGTTGGCTAAATTAAAGTTTGTAGTATTATTTGTACAATTTTTAGATCCATACAACAAATATTCCGTGTGGGGCACGCTCTACAAGTTCGCTCTCTATAATAAGTCATAATTCAACAAGGTATGCCATTTTTGCTATAACTCCTTTTCTGAGAGGTTACAAGTAGTGACACCTGGAGAAATTGCATAAAACACACTGAAAAACATTGTGTACTATTTTCATATCTTTATTCATTACAGGTACATAGTTATGATTATTTCAAGTTAAGGTTATTGACTAATCCAAAACTAGTCATGTGAGACTAAAGTAAAGTTTGATGAAAATGATAGTCTCTTGTTGTTAAAGCTAAGGAAGGTTTGCAAGTATGTGATCATATATACCAGGTCTATTATAGAGTTACAAATTAGATTTGGATGATGAAATTGATGAGGGATTTTGGTTGAGGTACATGTTCGGTACATGGTTGAGACAAATAGTTTATGAGTTGGCACATACATGAGGTGTATGATTGATGATGTTGGTACATCTTAATGAATCATAGTTAATGAGTAGTTGATGCATGATTAGTACATACTTGGTACATGGTTGGAGGCACTTTTTAGTAGTATTGTTTACACATGGTTTATGGATGATGTAACATACTTGTCTTGGTATATTATTAGAAGCACATATTGATCTTGGTGATGATTATGAGTTGTTGTGTTATGCTTGGTTGATGCACATCTTTGAGACTTGTCTTGGTGATTGATCTTGGTGAGTTGATTTGATTTGGTTGATAAGATTGATGACACAGGTTGTTGTGATAGGTTGTTTGGACATGTTATTCATACAGGTTTGGTGCATGGTTGATGCACTTGTTCATGGTACAGGTTGAGGTACAGGTTGGTGCATGGTTGATGCACTTTTTTATGGTACAGGTTGATTACAAGTTGTTTGGTATAGGTTGGTCCATGGTTGATGCACTTGTTTATGGTACAGTTTGATTACAGGTTGAGGTACAAGTTGATGCATGGTTGATTCATGGTTCAGGTTATTGATACATGTTGTTTGGTGTAGGTTGATTGGTACAGGTTTATAGCAGTATATCTCACAGTGATAGTGTGACAGTGGTTCCATCATTCTACTTATACGTCAGGGTGGTTGGATGGAGCAAGGAAAGGTGGTTGTAGCCACCTTCCGGTTGTAGCTGGAAAACATAGGGGGTTGTAGTTAGAGAATTGGGGAGTTGGAGCTTCCCTCAGGTTCTAGCCTGAGAAACTA
>JZKD02S1892834.1:39112-54272 GCA_000966675.3 Picea glauca | reverse complement strand
CATACAATGATACCTTTCTCGATTGTTGGAAACGTCAAATTCCTACCATAGAAGACTATCCATATGGAAGTTTTAGATTTCTCCAGGACCCCGACATGCCCATGCCCCCAGGCGCGACACGAGGTGAGATAGATACAATTTACTTTTTGGTTTATATTATTTTTTATTTATTTAAAAAAATTCTTATTATGAAAGAGAAAAAATATATTTTTGGTAATGACACGGTACTTACTTATACTTTGGTATTTACAGATGTGGGATCACTGGGACCAGTGGATTTCCCTTGGTTCAAACGTCATCCATGAGAGTATTCCTAGGAAGGAGGAGTCATTGCAGAGGCAAGGCTATTGACAATAGATGCTGAACAAGTTTTGCGGTGGGTGGAGAGGAACCTGACTTCCCTCACCCGCAATGTCCCTATGGTAGAGATCATGGACCTACCGTCGTCGATGCAACCACATGTAGTGGGAGTGCCTCAAGCATGGGTCCATATCACCCGTCATCTAGCGCCAATGGTGTAGTATGTTACAACATGGCCAATATTCCCAGATCTTAGACTAGGCTTGGAAATTATGAGTGTCGAGAGCACAAACTTTGTATCTGTATATGTATTGAGTGCTTGAGCCCAGTGATGTATATTGACACATATTGAGGCCTATGGCCCACATTTTATACCATGACACTATTTTTTGGACACTATACACACACACACACACACACACACACACACACATCTATCTTTTTTCCTTATGGAGTAAATACATTTTTTACAAACATATTTACATGCATGTGTGTGTATCCTTTATTTACATATGTGAAAGATGCCAATCCAAAACATGATTTTCTAAAGCAACAGTTAATTGATTAAAGAGCCTAGGAACATGAATATATGTAATATAATCAAAATAATGTTCTAAAAGGTGTACCCTAAGGAAAATTTAGTGAAGGACGGGATTGTGGATGTGATATACTCCATTCAACTGTGACACTACCAATTGTGCGTCTAAATAGACCTGAAGGTGAGAGATACCATGTGATAGAACATCACACAATAGTTCTATAATTGCACTATATTCAAAAACATTGTTGGTTTCTACCCCTAGAAAATAACCTCCCGAAGATATCAACTGACCAGTGGGCATGAAGATCACCCAAGCTACAAAAGAAAGCCTTCGAGTGTGTCGGTTGGCACCATCCACGAACCCAACATAAACCTCATAATCCCTTGACATATGCAAAAATGTAGATACATAAATAAATGACACTTTCATAAGACAAAAAGAACTAAATTGTATAGATAAATATACATTATTTACAAGAAGTCACACCCAGGTGACCAATCTAAGCATAATACTTCTTTAAATAAATCCCATTTCTAGGCCTAGGCAACACATTTCCTTCAAAATCAACCAATAAATATGCAACTTTCTCAAAAACCTTATCTATAATGAATGGTCCAAACCACATGGTTTGAATTTTCCTTCCCCCAAGGGGTCTTTATCTTGATCATAGACCAAGACAAGATCACCTTCGGATAAATCCCTAGGGCGGGCCGATCTATCATACTGACACTTGACGTGAAGTTTATGAGCCTCGTTAGACGTGGCTGCATCCCATTGCTACTCATCAAGATTCTTGAGATAGACAATATGTTCTTCAATTTCAATTGTGTTGGGAAGCAATTCTACTGCCAACTTGAGGGAAGGAATCTGACATTCTATAGGAAAAACTACCTACATCCCTTAAACAAGTTGGAAGGGAGAGAACCCTGTAGCAGTCTTGAAAGAGGTTTGATATGCCCAAAGTGCAGAGTATAACATCAAATGCCAATTTGAATTAGCCAATTCGATTGTCTGATGGAGAATGATTTTAAGAAACTTGTTGACTTCCTCAACCTGGCCATTCATCTGTGGATAATAGGATGATGAATGTTCTTGTATGAATCCTAGCTTTGATGTTAAATCTGTCAGCATTTTATTTTGAAAGTGATTTCCATGGTCAGTGAAAATCTCTTTTGGTATATCGAACCTTGAAATAATTTGGTTGAAAATAAAGAGTGTTGTGGTTTCTCCATCATTTTTGAATGTTGTCATGGCTTCAACCCACTTGGTGAAATAGTCTACAGGCACAATGATATACCGATGCTCCCTAGAAAAATTTGGGTGGCATGTGGTAAAATCAATTCCCCACTTGGTGAAGGGGCCAACTATGATGATAAGAAACATAGGAGCAGGGTTTGCTCGCATCTTCTGAGAGAATATCTGGCACGGATGACACTTCTTAACCACCTCAATACAATATTTGAATAGCGAGGGCCAAAAGTATCCAGCATGAAGGATTTTCTGAGTTGTCTCCAAACTAGAAAGGTGACCGCCACATGCTCCAGAGTGTCAATCATTTAGAACAAACTTCACTTCTTCATGGGTAAGACAACGACAAAGAACATAATCAACTCCTCGACTATACAAAGTGTCATCGAAAATAAGGCAATGGTGGGCTTGATGGTGTATCCATCGATGCTCATTGCTAGAAGTGGACGGGGGGCACCTCAAAGTATGGAGATACACAAGTATATCCCCATACCAAGGGTTAGAAGACGCAATAAGGAAAAGGTTTTCATCGAAAAATGAATCTTCGGGCAAATATTTTCCACTCTCAATCAAAAGCTTCAAGATTAACTCTACAAAGACCAGATATTTCTTGGACTTTTCCAAAACAAAGTCTAAATCAAACTCCTGTAGAATAACGATCCACCTATTAATATTCTCGCAAATGACATGTCGCTTCAAAAAATATTGAAAGGGATTGATGACGGCTAAGATGGTGGTCTTATGCAGTTAAAAATAATGACAGAATCTTTGGATGGCATGGATATATGCTAGAGCTAGTTTCTCAACATGAGTACAATTTAGCTCTAGTTTGGTTAAGCCCCGGTTGAGGTAATAGATAATTTTTTCCTAGAGCATGTCGTCTTCCTAAACCAGGACCATGTCGATAATGGAATATTCTACAACCAAATACAACATGAAATCCTTTCCATAATCATGAGGGCTAAGCAGAGGGGAAGACATTAAGGCACTTTTCAATGCTTCAAAAGAGCATTGAGTCACTTCATCCCGATAAAATGGGACACCTTTCTTTAACAAATGCATAAATCCCTTTGTTATTTCGGCATAGTTAGTGTTGAATCACCGTAAAAAGTTATCCTTCCCTTAGAGGCTTTGAAGTTGTGGTACTGTGCATGGGGGAGGAAATTGAAATATTGCCTCAACCTTGAGGGGATTGACCATGATCCCTTTGTTGGACACAATAAATGCCAACAGACGTCCCAATTACATTTGTTGGGATTCAAACAAATCCGGTAATAACGAGACCTCTCAAAAATAAGTTGAATATGAGCAAGATGGTCAGCTCTCTTGTGAGAACGTGATGCAAGATCATCAAGAAATGCTTCAACTATATTTTTAAGGTCATGAAAAGTGAATGATATGGCCCACTGGAAAGTAGCTCCAACATTTTTAAGGCCAAAGGGAATTTTATTATATGCAAAAGTACCCTAGGGGAATATAAATGCATCCTTGTGTTGATCCTTGGGCCGTATCTGAATTTGATTATACCCTAAGAAGTTGTCCATAAACGAAAAAATGTCACAACCTGCACACTCATAAATAATATGATCAATGAACAAGGTACGAAACTTATCTTTTGGGAATGCCTTGTTCAAATCATGAAAATCCATGCATACTCAAATTGTACCCATCTTTTTGTTTACAAGAACATGATTCAACATCCATTTCATCAACTGGATTGGGTAGATGAAAGCAACCTTGAGAAATTTCTCTACCTTAGCCTTAATGGACACTGCCTTTTGAGGGTTGACTGGGTAGAGATTTTGTCGAACAAGATTAGCATCGGGATAAGTTCTTATCTCTTGTTCAACAATTTGGGGGTCAATGCCTTGCATTTCCTCATAGGACCAAGAAAACACGTCACAAAACTCTTTAAATAACTGAGTATACATTTGAATATCCTCGGGGGAATAATCCCCGATGAAGACATCTTTTACGACCCCAGGGGTTTTGGAGATATCAATTGGGATTGTCTTAGCTATGTTTTCCATGTTCCCTTCGACATATATCTTGTGTGATGCTAAAGTGTTGACAGGGAAAGAGACATATACATTCATGGTAAACATAAATTCTCCTTCTTCCACTCTCCTAAGTTTGGGAAAAAATTATGATCTGTGATGGAGATCATCCCAAGGTATCCAAATTTATGAGTGGAACGAAACGAATAACAGATTGAATACAACAAAACGAAAATATGGAGAACAAAAGAATATATCCAGTGAACAATAATTTCTATTGAATAAATAAAATATGTTGAAACTGTAAAGCTGCAGAATTGAAACAACTTTCTCAAATGGTGGTAGCTATCTCTGAGAAGAGATGTGGCTTCTACGCACATTTGTCTAAGAATAATTATTACAATGAGGCTCCAACAAAATTTTTAACATTACTCATGAATTCCAAAACCATAGACATCAAAAAACCTAACCCTAGGAGATGAAATGCCAAAAGTTATGTGGGTCTTGATGGGTAAGTTGGTACCTCAACTTCTCGAGGTCGTAAATTTTGCACACAACCTCTATTTTAGGCATGTGATAGCCTGTTGGAAAGGTATTTTTGAGAACTGCACATTGTGTCATCAAAATTTGACTCTTTTTACAGTTTGACTATGGCAAGCCAAAAAACCATTTTTTATGGCCCCAAAATGGCCCTAGAAGTAGAAAAAGATGTATTGACATGAAAAATTCCAAAATAAGCCAATTAGATTAGGTGGGTTGCCACCAATATCCACATGGAAGGTGTGTAGGGATTCATACAGCCCTAGAAGTGTAGAACTCACAATTACAAAGAATTACAAAAGAATATGTTGAACTAAAAAATGTTAAGAGGAGCTAGTTGGAATAGGTGGGTGGCCACCAATATCCACTTGGATCAGTCCTCCCCCCTTTGGAAGAAATGGTCTCCATTGCGTTGAGTGCCCCCATCAGGAGAGGAAACTTCTGCTGAACTTGGCCCCAGGTGAGCCACTTTCCTTGGTGTAGGACCTGCCCTGCCTTGAAAACCTGATAAAGTTGGATCCTTTGCTGGCGAGTTCCCTTGACCTATGTGTCCATGATATGATCAGTGGATGCTTGTTCCATGCAGTCAAGGTTGAGCTATGTTGGTGTCAACTATTCTACGATCCCTGAGGTGTCCAATAACTGTGTAAAATATGGTTGAAGGAGGTCCACATTGAACACTAGGTGCAAGCCAAGGAAGGGTGGAGTGTTGAGCTCAAAAATATTGCTACCTACAACCTTGGTGATAGTGTAAGGTCCATAGCGAAGTGGGAAGAGATTCCAATGGGGCCCTGTAATTTTCTCTTTCTAAAAATGTAATCATGCCTTGTCTCCCACCTGAAACTAGCGTGGTACCTAGTGTTGATCATGGCACTGCTTGTACTTAGTATTGGATTTCTGCAAAATATCATGGACCTGTTGGAGGATGTGTTGAATCCTCTCAATGAATCTAGTGGCTTTGTCGGCCTCAGATTGAACATGGGAATATTCTTCCTGTGTGATTATAAGAGGTAGTGCAACATCAATGGGAACCAAGGGTTGGAATCCCAGCCCCACCTGAAATGGGCTACGACTGGTGGAGTTGTGGAGAGCCCTGTTGTAGCTATGTTGAACACAGGGAAGACTCTCATCCCATGTACGCAGATTCTTAGAGTTGTACATGTGAAGGATGTGCACAATCATCTGATTGATGACCTCTTTCTAGCCATTGGTTTGGGGGTGGAAAGTAGTGGATTTAGTGATCGTGGTGTCAAATAGTGACCATAGAATCGACCAAAATGTGTTGAGGAACCTGTTGTCCCAATATGAGGTGATGGTTTGTGGTATCCCAAAATGGAACCACACCCGTTTGAAAAAGATCTTGGTAGTATATGTCATTTTTTATGCTCTTATTGCAGGTTGTGATAATGGCCATCTTCGAAAACCGATCAACCACCACAAATACACAATCATTGTCGTGTTTGGTGGACAGAAATCCAGACATGTAATCCATCGAGATGGATTCCCAAGGCCTCTCGGAAGTAAGAAGAGGGGTGTATATGCCTTGCTTATTGATGGTTGGCTTGGAAATGGAATAGGTAGTGAAAGATCTTATAAACTTGTTGAGGTCTTGTTGAAGTTTTGGCCAATAAAAATGTTTCTGTAGAATGACCACAATTTTCTCCACGCCAAAATGTCCTGCCATCCGACTGTAGTGAGCCTCCCAAATCAGCTTTGCACGCTCGCTTGTGGGAACACATAAGTGGCCCAGATGGTATAACATTCCATCCTGGATGTGAAAATCGGTGACATTCGTTCATGTACCCAAGAGTTGATAGGTGGTGGCAAAGTTAGGGTCATGATGATAAAGTTGGGGCCACTCAGATGCCTCATGCCCACGTGAATGGAGAATTGTGGTGAGTGCAACAACGAGGGGGTGACTAAGGTAGTCAGTGACACAATTTGTGCTCTGTATTTTATACTTGATGTTGAGATGGAACTGCTGTAGATATGTGGACCACTTTTGTTGGTGGTCATTCTTCAAATTCCCCTATGTCTATATGAACTGCAGAGGCTTGTGATCAGTGTGATGATTTTCTCCTTTCCCAAAATGTAATCTTTCCATTAACGACAAGCTTGCACAATGGAATACCTTTCTTTGTCATAGGTGGGGTATTTTCAGACAATATTTGAGCATGTATCACTATGGTATGCTACCGAATGACCTTGCTGAGTGAGAACTATGCCTACAACTTAGTCGGAGGAATCATTCTCAATCTTGAATGGTTGTTGCAGATTGGGTAAGGAGAGTATAGGAGTTGAGCACAAGCGATGCTTCAGATTATCAAATGATTATTTTTGTGCCTTCCCCCATGAGAAATGTTCCTTTCCACCACCCTTGGTTACTTGGTTGAGGGCCCATGCAATATGGGAGAATCCCAACATGAACCTTCAATAGAAGTTGGCAAGTCCCAAGAAGCTCTGAAGCTCGATTAGTGTGGTCGGAGTTGGCCAGTCACAAATGAATTGGATATTAGTTGGATCCACATGTACCCCATGCTCATCAACAATGTATCCCAATTATTGGACCTTGTTGATGCCAAAGGATCATTTTTCCAAGTTGGCATATATCTTGTGCTGCCACAAAGTGACCAAAACCTATTGAATATGTTGCATGTGCTCCTCCCAAGTTCTGTTGAAGATGAGGATGTCATCCAGATATACCACCACAAAAGAGTTGATGAAGGGTCTCAATACATCATCCATCAATATCATGAAAGTTGTTGGTGCATTTTTTAAGCCAAAGGGCATGACTAGCCATTCAAACAGACCTTCTTTAGATTTGAAAGTTTTCTTCCATACATCAATTGGTTCGATGGGAACCAGGTGGTAGCCAGATTTTAGGTCAATCTTGTGAAATAACTTTTCCCCCTTGAGTTGGTCAAGAAGGTCATCAATTAAGGGAATTGCGTACTCGTTCCTGACTGTGATTTTGTTTAATGCTTTGTAATCAATGTAGAGATGCCAGGTCCTTTATTTCTTCTGTACCAGCACAATCAGGCTTATGGGAGGGGAGGAGTTGGGTTGGATGTGCCCCTTTTGAAGAAGCTCTTGTATCTAGCACTTGATTTTGTCATTTTCCATCAACGAGCGATGATAGAATTGTCCATTAGGTAGCGGTTCACCAGGGGTTAGATCAATTGGATGCTTGAATTGGTAGTGTGTCGGTACCCTGGTGGGTGTGGAGAATATGTCTTTGTACTCTTCCAAGATCCCGTCCACTTGCTTCTAATGGAAACAAAGGATCTATGTAGAGTTCATGGATGTGGTGGCAACCTTCTTCTTACTGTGAGCATGGATCACAAATAAAACTAACTTCACAGTCTGTGAAATGACCTTACTGCATTTCTTAGCAGAGATTAAAGAAACAGTGGTAGGAAATGCTACCTCTGGTATCATGTACAATTATCTACCCAAATTAATAATAACACTGTGGGGTCTATACTCATACAAAACCTTTCCCTTCCAAAAATATGGTTGGCCAAAAATAACATCACAAAATTCAAGGGGAGAAATATCACACAATACCTCGTCTTTGAAGGGCTTGATGTTGTAGGGAATATGACATTGTTGGCCGACATGGAGATATCTTCCTTGGCGAAGCCAGCCGATGGTGTAGGGTTGCAGGTGTGGTGTTATTGGCAGGTCCAAATGCTTGATGACCTTTGTTGAAATTAGGTTCTTTTGACTACCACTATCGACAATGAAATGCAGTGGAGTCACCTTTACCCACATCTATGAGTGAAAGAGGTGTTCCCATTCCTCAGATTCTTCTGGTTCACTTGGATAGACTTTGGTGGTAGCGACAATGGCACTGGGTTCGACATCAATGATATTCTTCCCACTTTATACATTTGATTTGGAGTTAGAATCTTCCTCTGACTCGGAAGCTTTCATCTCGACCACCAATGACTTCTTGGAGTGACATTATTCAGTGTTGTGCCAAGGGATTTTATGGTATTCACACCACTTTCCTATGTCCTTCTTCGACTTCTCATTACCCTTCTTGGGTTGTGGCTTGGATTGGTTGTCGTGAGAGTGATTATATTTTCTCTATCCTTTGTTTGGTGGGTTGGGACCACCTTTTCCCTAATTTGACTGTGAGTAATTTGCAGATCCAAACTGTCGTCTCTTCTACTTAAATTTATGCTCGATCTTGACAACATATCTATAAGTCGCACCTAATGATGCGATGTCTAGAAAATCCATTTATGTTGGATTTATCTGTGTAGAAAACCTCGGTATTTGAGCATAAGATGTCATTCATATTCTTTGATACCCAATTTGGTGTGTAGAGTATGAAAATTATTGGTGAAATCTAGTATTGTTTGGTCCCTTTCTTGACGCAGCATGGTCCATCTTGTGTACTAGTCCTTGTAGCTTCCAACAGGGTAGTATTGTTATTTAATGGCATCCCTGAAGGAATATTAGGTGGGGGGGACTGAAAATATTGCAGATTCCTCTGTGTCCCTTTTCTCAAAGTAAGTATCCTACTAGTCCTTAACATGGGGGATGACCTTGAGGAGTGAAAAAGTAATTTTTTCCCTATTGGAAAAATTGTGGACCGAAAAATAACCTTCGAGAAAATTCATCCATTTATCTACAACATCTGCATCTATCAGTCCTTAAAATATTGGAATATCAAAATTTACTTGTACCTTGAAGGGGGTTGCATGGCTGCTTGATGAAGATGTGTCTCCTGTGGGAAGTTGTCGAAGGATCTGTGCAAAGTTATCCATCATCTCATTCCTTTGTTGCAAAAGGGATTCCTTGAGAAACATTTTAAAAGTATCTCATGATCCATCATATTTCTTCTCTTCCCCCATGAGTTGTGATCAATTTAGTTGCAACCGATCTTGAAAGGATTAGCTGGTTCAAGTCCCAACTCTTTGTACCCAGATCTTGTCATGAACATGCACAAAAATAAATAAATGAAGAGCAGACTGCTCCGATACCACTTATCTAGATTTATGAGTGGGAGGAAATGAATAATAGATTGAATACCATAACATGGAAATATGGAGAACAACAACAAATATCCAGTGAACAATAACTTCCATTGAATAAATAAAATAGGCTGAAACTGTATAATTACAGAACTGAAACAACTTGCTCGAATGGTGGTAGTTATCTTTGAGATGATATGTGGATGCTACATGCATCCGTCTAAGAAGAATGATTACAATGAGGCTCTAGAGGCCTTTTAAACATTACTCATAAATTCCAAAACCATAGACATCAAAAAACCTAACCCTAGGAAGTGAAACACCAAACATTATGTGGGCCTCGATGGGTAAGTTGGTACCTCAACTTCCCGGGGTCGTAACGTTTTCATACGACCTCCGTTTTAAGTGCATGATAGCCTGTTGGAAAGGTATTTTCGAGAACTACACATTATGCCATCAAACTCTGACTTTGTATACACTTTGACTATGGCAAGACAAAAAAATATTGTTTAGGGCCCCAAAATGGCCCTGGAAATACATAAATATGTACTGACATGAAAAATTTCCAAAATAAGCCATTTGGATTAGGTGGGAGACCACCGATATCCAACTGGAAGATTTGTAGGGCTTCAGACAACCCCAAAAGTGTAGAACCCATAATTACAAAGAATTACAGAAGAATGTGTTGAACTAAAACTTGTCAAGAGGAGCCAGTTGGAATAGGTGGGTGGCCACCAATATCCACCTAGATCACAAGGCCTATATGGAGTCGTCATTTCCTCTAAAATTTCCTCATCATAAGGTAAGAAAGAGTCCAAAGGATCATGTGAATGAAGATAATTTTGAGCCCAAATAGTCTCTAGAACAAGATCCAGCTTTTGAGGGGGAGCCAGATTGGGGTTGGACAAGGCTTGCTGAACAATACTATACACAACCTCAGCTGCAAAAAGGGGCATTTCCATGCCAGGATACCCTACCCCCTCCATCGGAGATGACGGGGAAGGTAAATTCCATGGATCGTCAAAGTAAGACATTTGAAACGAACTCACTTGAATAATAGTAGTTTTAGGTTGATCAAGGACTACTGAAATAAACTTAACATCATTCGAAGGTGGTGGGAAGTCAAACATACCCATCAAATATGGAAGAAAACTAGCACCTAGGTTGACAATACCCTGTTGTGGATTATCAATCATCGGGACCGTGGATGCCCCCAATGAAGGGTTAGGATGAGAGAAGGATAATTGGTCGATGGTAACAATCTTGCCTTCATGAGGAAATCATAACACTTGAAAAAATTAAGACACTACCGTCATCATCACATAAGTCCAACTTTGACCTGACAAAAGGTTGTAGTCGAGAGGTGCATAGACTACTTCGAAGTTGACACACAAATTTTTTCCCTCCAACTACATGGGAAAGGAGGATATTAGGCCATGCGGTCAAAAATAATAGCCATCAAAGGTGGTTAACAGTGTGGGGAATGGAGCTAACTCAGGTTAACCAATAGCCTTCCAACATGCAAGTAACATAACACAAGTCGATGCCCCTTCGTCTACCACAATACAAAATATGTTTTACATCAAAGATTTTGTGGCATAAACCACTACTATATGAAAGGCGATGTGATAAGGAGAATGAGGTTTTGGGTTGGATGGATCAAACATGATAGATCCTGAGTTAGTAGGCTTGGAGGAACCTAAAGACGACAACAATGATTTTATTTACGAGGGGGAAATATGGAGAACCTCTAGAGTAGACATTGCGCAAGGGGTTTGCACCAAATATTCAACAACATAGTAGTTCTGGGTAGCCCGTGCATTTGGATTATAATACCCCTTCTTAAATGCACCTTTGGGGATGTGAGTCATTGCATATCCTATTGAATTCTCAATATGGAGAGGTGTCTATGGTTCAAGAGCTCCCTTTCCTTTATCCATAGATTTAGGGATTCCATAATCATGGGCCCTAGTCTAAAGATGAGCATCCAACCTCATCATATATACGTTTACGGATCCAAGATTACATTCATGCGTAGAGACACCCTGATTTCCCCCAGGTTTGTTTGTGGATGAGGATGTCTGCGTCATAGTTTTCCCTTGAGGAAAATGGTTAGTTAACACAATAGGTTGTTGTTGCGCTAACAAATTTTGGTCTTCCTCAATCTAGAGGAGCTGATGAGTCAAGTCGTCGTCTATGCAAATCTTACAAGGAAACTTGACCTTCTTATTTTCATTTTCTCTCTCTCCAACATTATTAGCATCCTTTTTGTCATTACCCCTCCCCCCCTTGATCTTCTTTTTCTCCTTGGGTTTTTGTTTACCCTTGGGATTCATCATTTCCACAACATGTAATTCTGATGTTTGGGTGGTAGGGGAAACCATACTAGAATTCTGGTTGGCAACAGTCTCTTGTAACAATAATTGTTGCATTTGGTTAGAAAATAGATCTATGGGCTTGTTTTGTGTTGAGCCCACAATACCATCAGCATGAGGCCCAGACTTAGGTTTGTCCAAGTCAAAGGTCGATTGCAGTGCATCAGGAAGAATCTCATAAAGCATACTGGATTGTGAATATATCAAATCCAGTTGTCGATCTCTCATTATTGCCTCTTCCTCAGAAAACACTTCAGAAGTTGTGATGTCTTTAGAGATATATGGTACCAAAGACTTCAAGAACCACTCAAGAAAAAATGCAGGAGGGACCTTAACCTTGATCAAGCTCTTATGACGATTCCATCCCCGAATATGATCAGAGATATGGATTGACTTAGTCCATTTGAAATTGTCCAACATCTCAGTGTCGACATCGTATCTCATCGAAAGTTGAAAATGGTTCAAGAAAACCATCACTAGATTGTTAAAGTAATAATATATCGAGCCATCGAGCTCAATATACCATTTTGTGGCACCCCCTATGAGAGTGCATTGAAACAATCACAAATTAATAAAATAATCATTTAGCGAATTCGAGGAGCACCACAAACTAAAAGTCATGACATGATCACCTAGATCCTCACCAGGTTTTCCTTCAAATTTTGGGATATCTGAAGACAACTTGGTCGGCACATGAGGCCAACCTGGAGCATGACATATGGGGTCATTCAATAACCTTGACAAGTATGGAAATGAATAGTTTCTAGAAACAATAACCTTGGTCGGGACATGTTTTCCTGAAAATACAGACCTGGATATTAGCCAGCACCAGGTTGCTAGGAAAAGGTTGCATGTTGACCATGGTTTTGGTAAAAACCAGGGTTTCCTTGACCAGTGTAAAGGAACAACGGACTTGTTTTCATCATAGATAAGTTTGAATAGTTGGATGACATGCCTTGAGTGGGAACTAACCCTTCATGGAATTACATTGGCATGGGTTGAGTTTTCCCTCAACCGACCCCCTGTGCATAGGAACTGAACCTTGCAGGGGGTTCCACTGAGAGTGGGATGGATTACCACCAATCGACATCCCGTTTAAGGGGAAAGAATTATTTTCGATATTCCCTAGACTTTGGAAGGAGGTGGCTCCTATCATCGTTCCCTGCAAAGGCATAGAACCTTGTGCCAATTTGGTTTGATTAAGGGAGGGGTTTCCCTCTAACGAAAATGTTGACGAAGAAAAGGCGTTATTCCTAAAAGCACCAAATAAGGAAAATGACATGGACCCAAATAAATTTGTGGAAGGTTGAGGTATCTGAATCCCTCCACTAGACAAGTTAGAACTGGTAGCAGGCCCAGATGGTTGTTGGGAAACACCTCTGAGTGAGGGGAATGGAGGGGGAATATGACCTCCACTAAAAGGAAACACATTGAACAGAGTAGTGGTGTCCCCAAGGGATCCTTCTGGAGGATTTTTAGAACTCCATGAACCCAAGCCGATAGTTTGTAAAGTATATTGGGTTAGAGTTGAGGCCATGTCGAATCCTATCATCCCATACGAGAATGGACCGAAAAACAGATTCTGTGTGACCATAGAATGAATAGTGGTTGTAGTCATGAGAGGGACTCTGCCATTGATAGAAGTGGTAGTTGTCTGATGAGAGGAATTTCTCAAAGGGGAAGGTGGGAGAGGGGGAAGGAGAACCTCCCCACTTATAACCAAAGTAGGAGTAGGAGGACTCCCAATAGAAGTAACATCATTTTCTTCCATAGCAAGTCACCCAAGGAGATGACGATCAGGGATAGTAACATCAGGAGGGACTATATGAACAAGAATTGACACTGAGAGGTCAGTTATCATATAGTTCCAGTGCCTAATGAAGCCTTCAACTTTGAGGTATGAAATGTGAGTTACCTCCGGTGAAAAATTGTCTCCTCTTGAAATAGGATCGGGTATAATTTCTTGTGACCCATTAGTTTCAAAAGAACCTTCATGATCCAACCTTTGCCTCAATGGGAGTGGGGGTGGATCCATGATTATCAATGGGAGGCCTTGGATCCTGTGTGAATGATAGAGTTGTTGATTTTCCACTTTGTGAAATGATAAATCAACACTCTAAGGAAAAACTAGGGGGAAGCAAAAATCACACACTAAAAATTCCCTAGAGATAAATCAAGCAAAAGGTAGGAAGAAAAGTTACACAAACCAACACCAGAAAAACTTACCATTGCAAGTGTAACTCGAACATGGAAACACCCTCCGGGTATACTTTGTGAAGTGTGGTTTGACATCTATCCTAGGTATCGCGGTATTCCCCCGCAGTCACCTGTGTAAGTTCCTATAAAAGGAAACTAGGTTTCCATGTTACAGTCAGTCACCAAGCGAGTACAATAAAAAATCGGGTAGGTCATATGAGTAAGACAACTATGTCTAAAGCCTTTCAAGGGTTCCAAAAGAAAATGGTTTGGAATATAGCTAAGGATATCAAATGGATTCGAGGTCAATAGAGCTTCGTGGTCATATGCAATCAACAGAATCCCAAGAATTACCCTCAAATATGATCCCCACTATGTTTGGTCTGGCTTTAGAGGGGCTATATCTGCTACCTTTCCTTATGCGACCTCATGTTTAGCCCCTATGTTAGAGGGGGGTCCTGGCTAACTTTTACGACACTGGTATTCAACACTCCTTATCTAAGAATATTAAGTTTGATTGGTGGCCTTGGAGAGTTTTCTCTCCACACCTAATCCAATGCCCTAAAGCCTAGTCTAGTTGGTGTACACTACAAACGAAAAAGTTTAGTTGATTTTAAATTTAAGCATTAATTTTAAAGGCTTGATTACTCACGGGTGTGGTGATGAAACTTGTGATGTTCTTTTAAAGATGAAAAAGAGGAGAATTATAGAGCTTTTAGAACATTGTGTTTTTATGCAAATGAAAGTAAACTAAGTCCTACAAATGAAGATTGTCTCTTTCCACTTAAAATTCAAACTTTTCCAATTCAAACCAAGATCCTATGCTCAATCATTCCTATAATACTTTTTCTATTTCAAATGAAATTTAAATACTTAATTTTTTCAAGAAAGAAAGTAACAAGGAACTTTTGGTTAGGACTTATTTTCTTTGGCAAACATAACCTAAGCTACAACAACCAAACAAATATGCAATGCAA
>JZKD02S1892834.1:0-30181 GCA_000966675.3 Picea glauca | reverse complement strand
CCGAAATGGAATTTTACTCTGGCGGGCCCCCTATCTATATGTGGCATGAATCTATTGGTCCCAAATCCCACCGCCTATTACTGTCTGACATACCTCGTCACCTCGTGACGTCATTATCCACCTTTTTCGTAAGAGTCACATCCCGTAACTCCTTCAGTCCTTCTCCCTCGTTCACCCATGGCAAGTCCCTTCACCATGGTCTTTTCCCCCAATCGATAACTGCCACATCACTCATCCGTATGCTTTAGTCATTGTCACCTGCCATCTCACGTTCTAAATGACCCGTTGGCCATTTATTACTGGCTAACTTATCCGTTAACCAACTGACCTGTCTCCCACACCCAACGGATACCTGTTTACTCAAAACTACCCTCACCCTTCATTCCTTCACCATTTACCCACTCATCGCACCAGAAAATTTACCCCATTTTCCTCTCCATTACAGTCAGTCGCCCACATCTACAGTCGTCCCTGCTAACTTTTGTTTTATTTGCAGGTATTGTTACAGTAATGGTGCCAAAGTCAAAACGAACAGAAGGTGAGGAGAATCCGTTTCTCTCGCCTCCTATCGACCTCGACAGGATTCCTCTGGTCGACAAAGACTAATTAATCACAGACAAAAAATGCGATTTCGACTTCGCAGACCTACATTCATGGCTTAAAGAAGTCTTCCTAGACTAGAGTGACGAAATTGGACTCTGGGAGTCCAACCTACCCTTGTATATTTTCCCCCAGATTCACCACTTCCCAGAATTCTCCCTCAAGTGCCAAGCCCACTATATCCCCGAGCAAAGAGCCATTCTATCCTTGTCCGGGGAAATTCTTTTCCTCATCACACTAAAAACCATCAACCAAATGATACAAATATCTTGAGCTGACTCCGCCTCACCTTTTAACCTCGAGATCATCACAGAGCTATACCAGAAGCTATCATTTCCTCAAAGAGCTCATATTTTTGAGCTTTTTCTTCCACAATCCACTTAGCTCCCCACTACAAACCCCCCTTATCCTTCCTCCCCATTCTCAATAAAAGGAAACCATGTTATCACGTCGTTATGCGCCTTGCTTTGTTATTTTTTAGATCAATGGGTAGATGAACTCATTTGGGGATTTTTGTCTATTTTCTCCACCGATGAGAAACCCACTACATAGTTCGACTTCAACACGTTCCTGGTGGACAACATTCATGAGAAATTCATAAATTTTGCCACAGAAGGCATGTTTCGGTATTCTTCAATACTGGCATACCTGTTCATTTTCTTCCAAGCGGACAAATTTTCTTTTTCTATGCAAAAGATGGACGAAGATGGTAGACCCCAGGCAGTAACCGCATGGACTTCTCTGCTCAGACATAACTCCATGAAATTTAGTTTCAAGTAGTTCATTGAGCAGTTCTACCACCCAGTGGTGAGTATGCTCAGCGACAGACCCGAACCCAAAATTAATGATGAAGTTCAGAGGATCCTACATCTCTCGGACCATACAAAGACTGGTGATTGGTACCTGTACCAAAATCATACTAAGATCAGAGTCTATGGGTGCGAGTTGGCCCCATATAAACTACCCAAGTAATTACCTGTCAGAATTTTTGCCCTGGAATACATAAGGCATATGATAAACTTGGATGATATACATTTTATGTCTTTGAAGAAGAAGCAACAACTCAAAATCAAAGGGCAGATTGGGTCTTTCATTTGCAATAGTCGAGGCGTCGGGGAGGAAGCAGACAGACTGCTAAAGGAAATGAAATTCTTTGTTAGTTTCACATGGCACTATGATCCGTGCGGGATAATTTCCGATATGAGGATAAAAAATAAGAATATCCCGTATGTTCACATATATAGGCCTGAGGTTGAAAAATTTGCCAGCCAGACAAAATGGGAGCCAAATACTTTGGTTGAGACAGAACAACAGGACCTCCCGGTCACTATATCACAGATGACCACACCATAGGCTCCAAAGGAGAAAAGGCCTAGGCAGGATCTGTCACCTCCTGTCACTGAAGTATCATCTGAATAATTTCGACTACATACCAAGAGGCCAAAAGCCAGTCCGTCTCCTGACCCAGCTGGAGAAAAGGCGACTCCATCCACTACCATGACAGAGGTTGATCGGTCGCTCCTCAGTACAAGAAGCAAGTAGATCATAACCTCAGTATTACCAAAGAATCCTACAGATACTCCACCAATCAACCAACCAGGAAAGATAGGACCGAAGCTGAGTATCTTTGAGAAATACGATTTGATCAAGAAAAAGAATCAGACTCTAACTAGCAGCACATACGCCCAGTTCTGGAAGAAGACGTCGACTGCACAACACAGGCTGCTATCGACATTCAACACTGAGAAGGGAAGAATGCACATGGCATTTCTCCAAGCACAGGTGCTAGACCCAAAGGTAATCACCGATTACAAAAGGGAAACTTTTGAATTCCAGACTAAGGATGTGCATCCAACTGATCAAATGGATCTGCACAGGAAAACTGGAGAAACGGTTTTCTCCACGTTGGCACATGCTTCCACTACTGCCTCTAGGTTACAAGTGTCTCTGAATAACGTCTAGACACAGTTGAAGTTGGAGAAAATATCATCCTTTGCCAAGGATAACAGGATTAAGACGTTGGAGGAACTGGTCCTCAAGATCAGGTATGATCCCTCGAATGTGAAAGCAGTCGAGGACATGATCAAGAAGAAAAATGCCGACATAACATCTTTGAGGAAACAATTGAAGCTGCCACCAACAGTAGACTCGCAGGCAAAGGAAATAATAGAGACAGAAGGAGAAAAAGATGAGATGCTTAAGTTGATCATGGAGCAAAATGCACAGTTGAAGGATGGAAGCTGAAATCGAGAAGCTAGTGAAAGAGAAAGAACAGTCAAAACCCATGGAAGTCATTCCATTGAGTGCAGTTCCACTCTCAGGAGTGAGCATAGCATCACTAGCAAAAGTTCCATCCCTCAATCCACTGACGTCTCTAGAAAAGACGGTTGAATTGGCTAAATCTATGGAAGAGATGAATCTGCAGGAGACGTAGATTAGCAGGCTCAAAAAGGAGATTGAGAACCTTCAGGAACTCAAATATTCTTACCAAACTAGCTAATCCAAGGAAAAACAAGTGTCAAACCATCTCAAACAAGAGTTACAATAGCTTCGGAAGCAAACAGTGGCAGGAAAAACACTGGCCGAAGTCAAAGAAAGTGTCTAGACAAAGATCACCAAGTCTATGAATGAAATATGGCCAATGATACAAATTATGTTTGAGAAAAATGAATTGGTATAGAGAAGTAAACAAGCCATCGAGAAGATTAGATCAGAACTGGGAGAGATTCCCACAGAGGCTAATGAAATTATCAAATTCCTGAATTCTAAAACCAGAGAGGAGCTAGAAGAGATGAGAATTGAGGATAGAATGGAGACCATCCTTGAGGTCAAGAGAGTCTTGACCAAGAGAGGACTGATGATACAGATGGAAGAAAAGGTTCAGGCTATGGACCTAGGGGTACAAAGGTTTTTCAGCAAGATCGAAGCTCTATAGAAGAAAGGTCTTCCTGGTTTGAAGGTGATAAATGACAAATTGATGACGCTCCCCGATTACAAAATGATACTAGCCGATGTGGCTAAGGATAGTTCGAAATTTTCAGGAATTCAAGGCAGTATCACTGGCAAGGCATTTCTAGATGCGCTACAGTTGGACATCAGCATACAACATGAGATCCGATACATCTTCATCATCAAGCCTACTTTTTCCAAGTACACAGAGATGGATGAAGTCTACCGAAGGTTACTCAAAGTCAGAGTTCCCAGTCATCTTCAATGGGAAGAGCTTTGTAACCTGATCGAGTAGTTGATGAGCTATCCCAGCCCAGTCAGCTATCTAGTCGGACGAGGTCGTGCAGAGGCCTCACCAACGGTTCACCCATAAAACAGCATGAAGTTTCGACACATCATCAAACAATTTCCTAGATTTTTGTAATTTGTTAAGTTAGTTAAGCTAAAAATAGATTTACCACGTCCTGATCTTTAATGACAGGATCGTTTGTAATTTTGGGTTATAAATACTTCACTTTTCGAAGTACTGAGGGTTGATCTTTACGCCCTACGAGTTATCAAACTATAATATTTTTAAGAGATCTTCCATTAATACAAAGAGTCATTTTCACAGGATTCTTGCGTGTACTCATTAGTGATGTTTTCCTTTCTAAGTTAAATGTTATTCTCACTTAGTTATCACATTGTTTTCTAAATATAATCTTTGAAAGTAACGAACGTTGCAGGATTTATCTTTGTATACCCTGTTTCCGACTTTAAAATATTTTAGTGTTTCATCTTTTGATTTTACGATAAAGAAATTCTTAACTGCTTCTTTGTTGTAATTGACATTCTCGCCTTTTCTGCTATTCCTCATTTATGTTGCTAAAAGAATCCAACGATTGCATTATCTCGCCCTGTGAAAAGTTTCTTTGTTTTCTGGTTTAGATTTTATTTCATGATACAGACCCCATAGCCCAATGGATGTGTAAAGCTCTCTTAGCCAACCCAATGAAAACTACAACAAACAAAACAAACATATTTTATTTACCTAGCCTAATATTTTAAATTTGAAACATATCTAAATCATACAGAGAGATCCCTCTCTGAAGCTGGTAGGGCTAGATCCCAGCTTCGAAGTGGTTGGATAAAGTTACCTCACGTAGATTTCTTCTTTTCTGACAACCTCTAGGAAATTTATAGAGCGTTAACACAGAGTGTTATATAACTTTGCCTCTCTTTGAACTCAACATAGAGTTGTTCATGTGCAGTCCTTGCACTTCTGCTGATGAATATCAATGCTACCTCTCCTAAGCCTCTCTAAGGTTAATTCACCATTGTCAACGCACTTCTTGTGGACTATGATCACTCCTTGCATTCAAAAAATCAAAGAAGAGAAGAAATTGAAACTTATTCAATTCTTCACCAGTTCATACATTCAAAACATGAATGACATATAAAAGCATAATAATGAATGAAAATACATAAACACATAGAAAGTTTATATGCAGGAAAAACTACTTTCTTTCTATTAAGATGAATGTCTGACTACAATATGTGCAGGCTGGACTGTAACAGAGTCTCAGCTCTCTCAAAACAAACTATTCTACTTCCTATTCAATGAAAACACTCCTCCAACAACCTCATTTGGGCATGCCATGCATCTACATATACAGGAAGGTTCCTAGGGTTCCCTCTGACTACCTCTCCTATCGAAATAACAACTAACAACTACTCCAGCTCCATTACATTCAAGACTGAAAGTGAAACTCCCAGACCTCTCGCGATCATTCTGTTTCTGAGAATTTCGCTCTTCTACAATCATCCGTTCAAAACGGATCTGCAGAATAAACACCAGATTTTAGATTCCGATTAATTTAGAAAGGAGTGCTATGGTGCTAAGTTGTCCCCCCATGTGGGCTTTGCTAAAGGTGCTCCTGCATCATTCTTGAAGGAAATATTCTTGGGAATATAGTTTCAAAGGATGGGTTAAAGTTTGACCCTGAATAGATTAAAGGTATAAAATAAATCTCCTTTCCCTAGAATAAGAAATCCCTACAATCATTTTTCATAAAAATCAACTTTATTTGAAGATTTATCCCAATTTTTTCCGAAATAATGAATCCCATAAACAAGTTTCTTAAGAAAGATGTATATTTTAGGTGGGATGAAAATGGAAAGTTATCTTTTAAATCTATAAAAGGATACATTGTGAAATATCATATGTTAGTAAGTCCAGTTTATTCAAGAATTTCCAAGTTTTCTCCTTTTCCTCTAATGATACTATTGTGGGTGTTCTACTTCAAAAGAATGATCAAGTTGAATAGAAACCTATAGATTTTATGATCAAATTTATAAGAGAAAATAAATTCAAGTATTTGATCATGGAAAAGAAATTCTATGCTATTTTCAAGTCACTAAAGCATTGCATAACTTATGTGGGTTACTCAAATACAATTGCCTATGTTCCTCACTCCATAGTAAAGGATATTTTGGCTCGACAATATTGTTTGGGAACTCGATGTAAGTGGGTGTCTAAGATTCAAGAGTATGATTTGGATATTAAACCCACAAAGTTTATCAAGAGTCAAGGATTAGCCTAGATGATGGTAGAAGGAAGTGAATTTTCCCTTGGAATGAAAGAATATCATTTCCATATGATCCCAGTGGTTTTGGAATAATTGGAATGTCATGATTGGTATGATAATATTATTTATTATCTTAAGAATATTACAATTTCTAAATTACCCGACATATCATAAAAAAAGGAAATTAATATTGAAGGCTTGAGCCAAGATTTGTTTTATCAAACAAGGCCTTGGATGAAGAAATCCAGATGGATTAATTCTTAGATGTGTATACCTCGAAGAGTCTAAGAAGTTAATGAATGATTTTCATAATGGGTTGTGGTGGACATAATTTAGAAAAAACCACCACTCACAATATTTTAAGAGGTGGTTACTATTGGCCAACTATAATTTGATATGTCTACAAGTTTGTAAGGTCATTCCAACCTTGTCAACTCTTCACAAGAAGGAAGAAGCTAGTTTCCCTTCTTTTGTAGCCAATGATAGTGGAAGCACCCTTTCAACAATGGGTCCTTGATTTTATTGGAGAATTTAAAGACAATTATAGAAATTTTTACAAATGGATTCTCATAGCTATAGATTACTTCACGAAGTGGTTCAAATATATACTAATCAAGAAGGCCACACATAAGGTTGTTGTGGATTGTTTGGAAGAGAATATCATCAATCATTTCAGAGTACTAGCAAAGATTATTGTCGACAATGCCAAAGCCTTTAGTTCTTCATAGTTTTCATCATTTTGTTTCAACTATTGAATTGTCCTATCCCACTCCTCCAACTATTACCCTCAAGGAAATGGTCTTGTTGAGTCAATTAATAAAAAATTGATGACCATTATAAAGAAGATGTTGGGGGACAACAAGAAAAGTTGGAATATCAAGATAAAGTATGATCTATGGGCCGATAGAATAACTAAGAAAAATTCCACTAGAAATATCCCATTTGAGTTAGTGCATGGGATGGATATAACATTTCCAATTCACCTAAAGATCTTGGTTTATAATTTAATGCAACAGTTCTCATCCAATCAAGATGCAATGCAAAACAAAATCAACCAATTGATCGAGATTGACGAGAATTGAAGGTGTGTCTTTGATAATCTATCAAACAGTTAGGAAACGACAAATGAAACGTTCGACAAGAAGGCTCACCCAAGAAATTTTAACAAATTAGATATTTTTCTCATGTGGAACAAAAGAAATGAAAAGGTGGGTAAGCATGGTAAGTTTGAAAGTATTTGGTTGGGTCCTTACAAAATTGAAGGTTTTGCAGGTAAGAATTATTTCTATCTGAGTCATCTGGATCATGAGGGACTCTCATTGCCCACAAATGGGAAAGTTTTGAAGATATTAGATGAAGGTAATATCTAATTCCATGGACCATCCTTGTACTATAGTAAGTTTCTTGACCTTCCTTTCTTGTGTAATTTCATATTATTTAATTGTGTTTTATTTTTGTTTTAGAATAAAAAAATTAAATGTTGCCTACATGTATGTATTTTTCTCTCAGATGTGGTGCTACTAACATGTGCTTGTATATATATTCCATATACACATGGATTTATTTCTCTCTCAGGGAAGGGGAAAAGGCACGTGTGTCTTCATCCTCCACTACATTTAACATCCATTGGTTTATAATGTTTCAGGTTTTCATGTTTTGTGAATTTTGGAGTTCTCATCCACTATCGATATGAGCACATGTCCTTGAGTTGGATCAAGTTGTTACAACTCAAATTCACCTTAATATACCCTATATTATTTATCCAAATGTGGACCATCATATGATAATATCATGTGCCTTATTGTAGCATGATGATCCTGTTATCCCCAGCTCTTAGGGATAACTAAGGAGATGATGCCTCAAGGCCCTCAGGTTGCAGACAAGGAGTACCAAGAGACAACTTGACCAACAGTGTCAACTTGCACAAATAGAGACCCACCTCACCACCACAGCTCCAAGTTGATCATAAATGCATACAACGCATCAGCTGGCCTCTGGAAGACATTGGTTCTTTCTCCATGTGGTACATATGGTGAGTGTCATTTCAATATATGAGGCATTTGATTTTCTTGCATCTATTACTTATTTTAATTATGTGACATTTTCTTTGACATTATGTTATTTTCCGCATTTCACCTTGGTGGTTGACATTGCGTCCTAGTAAGTGGGTCACCCTTAGGGATAGGTATGCTACTAGGAGGTCCTTTTGAAGAGTCATCATGTCATTCCTGACCATACTTGTCACTTTTCACACTTCATCCCCTCATCTCTACACCTTTTGGGTTTTTCAGGTGTACTGACCCAAGAAGGGGTTGTCCCTCACTTCATGGGAAGAAGGGGTTGAAGGCCCAAAGGCTTGTAGATGGAAAAAGATAAAATATTTATTATGAACCTTCCAGATGCTCTCCCAAAAGAGGTCTTGAGAGAAATGAAAATATTCTCCTAAAAAATCAAATATCTGCAAAAGAAAACACATAACATAAATGTCCCACTTGATTGAGGGATTCACACAAAGTGCGTTACAAGATAGAATATACCCCCATGGCACTATGTGTACTTATCCCTTCAATAAAAACTTTGGTACTTCCCCCCAAGCTAATTGATTCACTCTAGGGATTACCCAGTGTTTGGACCTTAATTAATTATAGCAATGAATGGGCTTGGAAAAATGATGCATTGAAAACGAAGGTGCAACACACCCTCTACAAAGGCACCCATAAGTGATGCACTAAAACCCCTTGTAAGTCATGAACCTCATGCCTAAAAGTATTCCCCTCAACCATGACACATCATCCATGTGACTTAGAAGTTTGTCCCCTCAAGAAACACTCCTAAACTTGAGGAATGATTCACCCAATAGGTCGTTTTGTCAACTCTCCCATACCTAAACTTGGAAAATTGCATAGGGTCTTTGAGAATTAGTTTATTTTGATGAGGTTGTTTGGATGTACTTTCTTAGATGGCTCTTTTATTGATTTTATTTACTCATCATGATTCTTTGACTTGATATCCTTGGAGGGGATATCCATTTGTCTTTGCAGGACCATGGATTGGGCTTCCATGGGGCTTGAAACCCATACGTTGGATTTCAAGGGCCCACATGACATATCACGGAGACATGCCTTTGGAGGCCTATAGGACACCATGGAGGATATTTCCTAGCCCCTTCATGCCAAATGATTTTCTTGGAAGAGGCAAAACATCACCTTCTTAGGCCTTAATGTCACACATGGGCTAGGACGTGGTGGTGATGTGACCTTTGGCACCTCGATTTAGTGGAGAAATGTCCTAGAATCTTGGAAAATGGATTTTGGAAGCCCAACATCCCTTCTCCAATCTCAACGACTTGCCAAAATGGCCTAAAGGTTGCCCTAAAGGGGTGGTGTCTTTCCTTTTAGGGTTTCTTTCATGTGCAAAAGTATGTATTAAATAATACTATTTTGTAAAGGGGAAATATTAGGGTTGTTGACCCATTATCTTATGGTTTACCCTAAATTATGTGGACAAACTGTGTTTAGAATATTTTTTATAAATAAAGATCATTTGTATCTCATTTGAATCATAGCTCTCCCATTGTGAGAAGACTAGTTGGATGAAATTTGTGCCCTCTTGGGAATTTTTTGTATCTTTCTCTTGCACAAATGATACTTAGTGTTATATCTTGATGATTTTACGTGGTTAATTGGTGCACACCTCTTGGAGGATTCTTCACTTGCTCTTGAATGGTAAATGCTTGGTGAACTAGGGTTTGATCTCTCTTTCTTGGAATTGGTAAGGAAACTTCTGCATTTGTTGGTTGTTTCTTGTTTATTCTTGGTTATTGTTGGTTGAAACCCTAGAAGGAGTATGTTGCAAACACCCTCCATTAATATTCATCTCATTTGTTAAGTTTATAAG
Organism: Picea glauca; assembly: GCA_000966675.3. NCBI lineage: Eukaryota > Viridiplantae > Streptophyta > Pinopsida > Pinales > Pinaceae > Picea > Picea glauca. The sequence goes on along the minus strand of JZKD02S1892834.1, from coordinate 20,168 downwards.
TCATTCTTGAACAAGGTTTGTTAGGAGAAATATGAATGTGTATACCCTCCTATACTTACCCTAGTTTGATTGGCATACCCTAGAGAGTAAGAGGATTTACACCCCTAGGGATATTGTTGATCTAACGTGTGCTTTAAAGACTCCATCACCCAATTATAAAGGCACTAATCTGATTTTTTTTCATTGGAGAAATAAAATGGTTTGCATTGGTAAACGTGTTTTGGTGAGATATCAATCTTTTTTAAGTTGGATCCTTTTGTGGATGCCTTGAGGTTGCTAACCACTATAGGGCATATTAGTTCTCTTGGTATTCTTTATGTTGTCATAATTTTCATTTACAGCCATTAAGGCTGTAAAAATCCTAATACAAACTTCTTAATAACTCACTACTCAACCATCAGAAGTTGCTAATAAGTTACCCCTAAAATCTACTAGGCCTAGTGCATCTTTTGGGTGGATTACATGTGATTTTTGGTGGCTCATTTCTTTTCCGTAACAAGTTTTTTTCTACATCCATAAGGCTGCAATTATATCTCTGCAATACTATTTCATTTCATCCTTGTTTCATGCTAAAGTCTTGTTATTTCATTCTTGGGTCAAACTAGTATTTACTAGCTTGTCTCTTGTTTATTTAACTAGACTTTTAGCATATTTGTTCATAGATATTATCATGTTTTTATCGCTGATATATATTTCTGATTGTTTATGAAATTAGGGACAGAAATATTAAATTTATTTTCCGCCTAACATATCACATGCATACTTGGATCTTCTCGTGTCTCATGCAAGTAAAACCACCCTTTGCAGGTACTCTTACCTCTTGAAAACCATTGGCTACCACCAAGAATATTTCCCAATCCTTTCCACACTTTTTATGTTGACCTATATTGGCTACACTTCCATCATACCACTTTCCATATCATTTCCCCCTAGGTTCATCACGATTCCCCCCTTGAGGTGATTACTTCACCTCTAAAGTGACGAGAATACATGCCTAAGGTGAAAATGGGTAGGTGTTCTCTTAGTTCTCGCCATTTTGTGGTTGGTTCAGGATTTTCCCAACCTACAACTTGTGTGATAAAATTTTGGCAACGTTGTCGAGGAATATTTTGAATCCTCTTCCGAACCCTAACAACACTTTGGCAAGCTATACCAAAGCCTTTCCCTAGTTTTTCTGGCAACTCCACCTAAGGGAATATCTTTCTCCCTTTTCCATCCTTTGATGAGCCTTGATCTCATCTGGCAAATCCATTGAGGTATTACCCTAAGTAATGGAACCATGGCTTCACATGACTTACCATGGGAATTCAATAAGGTGTACCCTTCCATTGATGTTTGGAATATACCCATATATCCAAATCATTTCCCTACAAAGTGGAGGGAAAGTTTCCCTAAATTTAATGGTGATCCAGCTTTAGTAGTCACCCATGTCGTCAATTATATGAAATATGCTTCAAGATTAAATGTGCTACATGAAGGTGTGTTGATGAAAATTTTCGTATCTTCACTGGAATCAAGTCAAAGGAATTGGCTTTCACACTCATGTAATTCGAAGAGTATGCCATATTCCACCAAGTTCATTGAAGAATTTCTCAGGCATTATTGGCTAGCTACCCAGAATTTGTAAGATACTTTCCAAGAGATCCAACATGCTCTTTGCCGAGAAGGTTTTTCAGTGGATTATGAGACAATAGAAGAAGAAATGATTGAATAAAGTTACCAATAACATCTTGATGAAGTTGATCATGTTGTATATCCGTACGAGACATTTGATGAAGATGAAGTGATTATATCTACCCTTCCACTTGATGAAGACATCCAGGCCTCTGCTTCTCTTGCACATCAATAAGAGAACATAATGAGTTTTGACCCTTTTGAATATCTTGATGATACTTTATTCCATGACTTTGGAAGTGAATAAGTATTAGAATGTCCCTTGGATGCAACCAATCCTTTTGAAAGAAGGAAAACAAAGCACTCTACACTAAGGATCAAGCCCCTTGTGATGAAGAGGTTATGGAGGGGCATGTCTATAAAGAGAAAGAAGAATTTTGACAAATCACAACAAGTTGAGACATCATTGTATTTTCTCCTTGATGAAGGTGAGGTTCTTAAGCCTTGCTCTCCTCCTATGCACGAAGTTGAAGAAGTGATTAATGATGAACAAATTAAATATCCATTTGAATCCTCCCTAGCTTTTGTCCTTCCTACACATGAAGAAAAAGAGATGCTTATTTTATGTCATATTGATGGTTTAATGAAAGAACCCTTGGATTTGTTTGATGATCATATAGACATGTTTATACAAACTGGGAGACGTAGATGGGATTTTGGTTGCCTCATTTTTTATAGAGACCCCATTTATGACATTGAGGGTAGCTCGTAGGAAAATTGGGTTGATGTATCATCTTCAAAGGAATGGTATTCATGTGTGTATGATTCAGATGTTTGGCATCCTGATGATGATATGATTAAAGACTTATTCTATCCATTCGAGGATGACCCGACACAACATTTTCAGGATGATTTTTTGCCATCCCTTAGGAGTTGTGATGCATATTATTTTGGGGATGAAGACTTGTTATATGAGGAATTTCATCCATATTCATCGTCAATTTTATATGAACACCAAGATATGGTCATCCCAAAGAAATCAAAGTCTCCCTCTACAAAGTGAAAGTATTTTCATATTCGGGATTTCTACAAGGATTAGCAGAGGAAGAGGCCACATTTTTCTTTCTCTAGACTTGAGCATGTCCCTCACTTCATTCCTTATTCTCATGGAAATCATGAGGTCTTATTGGGATAACTCATATATTCTTAGTCTTTAGGAAGAAGTGATCACACTAACAGAGATGAATATGAGATATCATCTACATATGATAACCCTCTTCAGAGATAGATTGATCGAGCTTGTGGCTATCCTTTCTGGCATGATTTTTGGGATGATCAGAATTGTGGATACTCTTTCTAGCAATATTTTCTCCCCCCCACTCATCTCCATGAGTTTCATTTCATTTCATGATTATATGTCTATTTATGCCCATGATTATTAAATGTTGGACTTATCTTTTTTGTTTCACATGATTAAGCATAGGGGGAGATATATTGATGAAATGATGGACATGTGGTTGCACTGGTTATATGACTTCACCTGAAATCACTTATCACCGGATCTTCAAGGCCCCAAGGCCTCAGGTAAGTAGGTAATTCATATTTCTTTCCTTTCATCATGATTTCTGGGATGATCAAGATTGTGGCTACTCTTTTTAGCAATATTTCCTCCCTCCCACCCATCTCCATGAGTTTCATTTCATGATTGATTATATGTCTATTTATGCTTGTGATTATTATTTATTTTCCATGGAAAAAAAGCATATTTTTATTCATCCAAAGAGAACCAAATTAAACTTTAAAAGGTGCATGAAGAACACCCCAATCAAGGGTAAAGAGAGAAGAAAAAAGAAGCCCGAGAGGTCCCAGAGCTAGCTACTAATCCACTGAGTACAATTACAAAAATATGAACTGGGAAAAACCCTACATCTAAAGGAAAGAAGCCAAAAACTGCACACCCAATAAAGGACCTCAAAGTGTTGATCCAGCTCCACATCAACACTACACGCCCAAAATATGGACTTCAAAGCTCTGACCCAACCAAGGAAATAAGCCAGAAACTACACGCCCAAGAAAGGACCTCAAAGTGTTGATCTAGCTCCATAAATCAACATTGCATTCCCAAAATATGGACCTCAAAGCTCTGACCCAACCACCAAAAAGAATCCAAAACCCCAACAACCGCTACAAACACCCGCTCATGGGAGAGAACTGCCACCGAGCAAAAAAACATTGAATAAAATCTAGGAGAAAACAAAACTGTACAAAGAGTATGTGGCCATCAACTGGAAGGAGCCTCCCACGAGCAACCAAACCCACGAAGGAGAAGGGCCATGGGAGATGTTGTGGCTAGAAGAGAGCACCACGAGCATAGGATACCCTCACCAATGTTGAACCACAAACCTATCACCAAAAAACATCGTGAGAGGCCGAGCTGAAATTCCGAGGAGACAAGAGAGACGACTATAGGAAACAACCATAGTGCACTAGAGAGGCCAAGTGAGGACAGAACCAGCAACTGTGCGAGGGAAGCATCACTCTGATGGAAGCAACCGACAGATATAATGTGTCAAGGCCCAAAAGAGCCATCAAGGACTAAATGAAACCAGTTTTAAAACTCTAGAAAAGGCAATCAAGCTTCCATAAAAAACCAAAACAGGCCAAATCCATACACCATTTGACCTATGAGGCAGGTACATGGTTGATCCAATGGGGGCGGTGAAAAGGCTTGAANCTCCCCGATTACAAAATGATACTAGCCGATGTGGCTAAGGATAGTTCGAAATTTTCAGGAATTCAAGGCAGTATCACTGGCAAGGCATTTCTAGATGCGCTACAGTTGGACATCAACATACAGCATGAGATCCGATACATCTTCATCATCAAGCCTACTTTTTCCAAGTACACAGAGATGGATGAAGTCTACCGAAGGTTACTCAAAGTCAGAGTTCCCAGTCATCTTCGATGGGAAGAGATTTGTAACCTGATCGAGTAGTTGATGAGCTATCCCAGCCCAGTCATCTATCTAGTCAGACGAGGTCGTGCAGAGGCCTCACCAACGGTTCACCCAGAAAACAACATGAAGTTTCGACACATCATCAAATAGTTTCCTAGATTTTTGTAATTTGTTAAGTTAGTTAAGCTAAAAATAGATTTACCACGTCCTGATCTTTAATGACAGGATCGTTTGTAATTTTGGGTTATAAATACTTCACTTTTCGAAGTACTGAGGGTTGATCTTTATGCCCTATGAGTTATCAAACTGTAATATTTTCAAGAGATCTTCCATTAATACAAAGAGTCATTTTCACAGGATTCTTGCGTGTACTCATTGGTGATGTTTTCCTTTCCAAGTTAAATGTTATTCTCACTTAGTTATCACATTGTTTTCTAAATCTAATCTTTGAAAGTAACGAACGTTGCAGGATTTATCTTTGTATACCCTGTTTCTGACTTTAAAATATTTTAGTGTTTCATCTTTTGATTTTACGATAAAAAAATTCTTAACTGCTTCTTTGTTGTAATTGACATTCTTGCCTTTTCTGCTATTCCTCATTTATGTTGCTAAAAGAATCCAATGATTGCATTATCTCGCCCTGTGAAAAGTTTCTTTGTTTTCTAGTTTAGATTTTATTTCATGATACAGACCCCATAGCCCAATGGATGTGTAAAGCTCTCTTAGCCAACCCAACGAAAACTACAACAAACAAAACAAACATATTTTATTTACCTAGCCTAATATTTTAAATTTGAAACATATCTAAATCATACAGAGAGATCCCTCTCTGAAGCTGGTAGGGCTAGATCCCAGCTTCGAAGTGGTTGGATAAAGTTACCTCACGTAGAATTCTTCTTTTCTGACAACCTCTAGGAAATTTATAGAGCATTAACACAGAGTGTTATATAACTTTGCCTCTCTTTGAACTCAACACAGAGTTGTTCATGTGCACTCCTTGCACTTCTGCTGATGAATATCAACACTACCTCTCCTAAGCCTCTCTAAGGTTAATTCACCATTGTCAACGCACTTCTTGTGGACTATGTGCAATCCTTGCACTCAAAAAATCAAAGAAGAGAAGAAATTGAAACTTATTCAATTCTTCACCAGTTCATACATTCAAAACATGAACGACATATAAAAGCATAATAATGAATGCAAATACATAAACACACAGAAAGTTTATATGCAGGAAAAACTACTTTCTTTCTATTAAGATGAATGTCTGACTACAATATGTGCAGGCTGGACTGTAACAGATTCTCAGCTCTCTCAAAACAAACTATTCTACTTCCTATTCAATGACAACACTCCTCCAACAACCTCATTTGGGCATGCCATGCATCTACATATACAGGAAGGTTCCTAGGGTTCCCTCTGACTACCTCTCCTATCGAAATAACATCTAACAACTACTCCAGCTCCAGTACATTCAAGACTGAAAGTGAAACTCTCAGACCTCTCGCGATCATTCTGTTTCTGAGAATTTCGCTCTTCTACAATCATCCGTTCAAAACGGATCTGCAGAATAAACACCAGATTTTAGATTCCGATTAATTTAGAAAGGAGTGCTATGGTGCTAAGTTGTCCCCCCATGTGGGCTTTGCTAAAGGTGCTCCTGCATCATTCTTGAAGGAAATATTCTTGGGAATATAGTTTCAAAGGATGGGTTAAAGTTTGACCCTGAATAGATTAAAGGTATAAAATAAATCTCCTTTCCCTAGAATAAGAAATCCCTACAATCATTTTTCATAAAAATCAACTTTATTTGAAGATTTATCCCAATTTTTTCCGAAATAATGAATCCCATAAACAAGTTTCTTAAGAAAGATGTATATTTTAGGTGGGATGAAAATGGAAAGTTATCTTTTAAATCTATAAAAGGATACATTGTGAAATATCATATGTTAGTAAGTCCAGTTTATTCAAGAATTTCCAAGTTTTCTCCTTTTCCTCTAATGATACTATTGTGGGTGTTCTACTTCAAAAGAATGATCAAGTTGAATAGAAACCTATAGATTTTATGATCAAATTTATAAGAGAAAATAAATTCAAGTATTTGATCATGGAAAAGAAATTCTATGCTATTTTCAAGTCACTAAAGCATTGCATAACTTATGTGGGTTACTCAAATACAATTGCCTATGTTCCTCACTCCATAGTAAAGGATATTTTGGCTCGACAATATTGTTTGGGAACTCGATGTAAGTGGGTGTCTAAGATTCAAGAGTATGATTTGGATATTAAACCCACAAAGTTTATCAAGAGTCAAGGATTAGCCTAGATGATGGTAGAAGGAAGTGAATTTTCCCTTGGAATGAAAGAATATCATTTCCATATGATCCCAGTGGTTTTGGAATAATTGGAATGTCATGATTGGTATGATAATATTATTTATTATCTTAAGAATATTACAATTTCTAAATTACCCGACATATCATAAAAAAAGGAAATTAATATTGAAGGCTTGAGCCAAGATTTGTTTTATCAAACAAGGCCTTGGATGAAGAAATCCAGATGGATTAATTCTTAGATGTGTATACCTCGAAGAGTCTAAGAAGTTAATGAATGATTTTCATAATGGGTTGTGGTGGACATAATTTAGAAAAAACCACCACTCACAATATTTTAAGAGGTGGTTACTATTGGCCAACTATAATTTGATATGTCTACAAGTTTGTAAGGTCATTCCAACCTTGTCAACTCTTCACAAGAAGGAAGAAGCTAGTTTCCCTTCTTTTGTAGCCAATGATAGTGGAAGCACCCTTTCAACAATGGGTCCTTGATTTTATTGGAGAATTTAAAGACAATTATAGAAATTTTTACAAATGGATTCTCATAGCTATAGATTACTTCACGAAGTGGTTCAAATATATACTAATCAAGAAGGCCACACATAAGGTTGTTGTGGATTGTTTGGAAGAGAATATCATCAATCATTTCAGAGTACTAGCAAAGATTATTGTCGACAATGCCAAAGCCTTTAGTTCTTCATAGTTTTCATCATTTTGTTTCAACTATTGAATTGTCCTATCCCACTCCTCCAACTATTACCCTCAAGGAAATGGTCTTGTTGAGTCAATTAATAAAAAATTGATGACCATTATAAAGAAGATGTTGGGGGACAACAAGAAAAGTTGGAATATCAAGATAAAGTATGATCTATGGGCCGATAGAATAACTAAGAAAAATTCCACTAGAAATATCCCATTTGAGTTAGTGCATGGGATGGATATAACATTTCCAATTCACCTAAAGATCTTGGTTTATAATTTAATGCAACAGTTCTCATCCAATCAAGATGCAATGCAAAACAAAATCAACCAATTGATCGAGATTGACGAGAATTGAAGGTGTGTCTTTGATAATCTATCAAACAGTTAGGAAACGACAAATGAAACGTTCGACAAGAAGGCTCACCCAAGAAATTTTAACAAATTAGATATTTTTCTCATGTGGAACAAAAGAAATGAAAAGGTGGGTAAGCATGGTAAGTTTGAAAGTATTTGGTTGGGTCCTTACAAAATTGAAGGTTTTGCAGGTAAGAATTATTTCTATCTGAGTCATCTGGATCATGAGGGACTCTCATTGCCCACAAATGGGAAAGTTTTGAAGATATTAGATGAAGGTAATATCTAATTCCATGGACCATCCTTGTACTATAGTAAGTTTCTTGACCTTCCTTTCTTGTGTAATTTCATATTATTTAATTGTGTTTTATTTTTGTTTTAGAATAAAAAAATTAAATGTTGCCTACATGTATGTATTTTTCTCTCAGATGTGGTGCTACTAACATGTGCTTGTATATATATTCCATATACACATGGATTTATTTCTCTCTCAGGGAAGGGGAAAAGGCACGTGTGTCTTCATCCTCCACTACATTTAACATCCATTGGTTTATAATGTTTCAGGTTTTCATGTTTTGTGAATTTTGGAGTTCTCATCCACTATCGATATGAGCACATGTCCTTGAGTTGGATCAAGTTGTTACAACTCAAATTCACCTTAATATACCCTATATTATTTATCCAAATGTGGACCATCATATGATAATATCATGTGCCTTATTGTAGCATGATGATCCTGTTATCCCCAGCTCTTAGGGATAACTAAGGAGATGATGCCTCAAGGCCCTCAGGTTGCAGACAAGGAGTACCAAGAGACAACTTGACCAACAGTGTCAACTTGCACAAATAGAGACCCACCTCACCACCACAGCTCCAAGTTGATCATAAATGCATACAACGCATCAGCTGGCCTCTGGAAGACATTGGTTCTTTCTCCATGTGGTACATATGGTGAGTGTCATTTCAATATATGAGGCATTTGATTTTCTTGCATCTATTACTTATTTTAATTATGTGACATTTTCTTTGACATTATGTTATTTTCCGCATTTCACCTTGGTGGTTGACATTGCGTCCTAGTAAGTGGGTCACCCTTAGGGATAGGTATGCTACTAGGAGGTCCTTTTGAAGAGTCATCATGTCATTCCTGACCATACTTGTCACTTTTCACACTTCATCCCCTCATCTCTACACCTTTTGGGTTTTTCAGGTGTACTGACCCAAGAAGGGGTTGTCCCTCACTTCATGGGAAGAAGGGGTTGAAGGCCCAAAGGCTTGTAGATGGAAAAAGATAAAATATTTATTATGAACCTTCCAGATGCTCTCCCAAAAGAGGTCTTGAGAGAAATGAAAATATTCTCCTAAAAAATCAAATATCTGCAAAAGAAAACACATAACATAAATGTCCCACTTGATTGAGGGATTCACACAAAGTGCGTTACAAGATAGAATATACCCCCATGGCACTATGTGTACTTATCCCTTCAATAAAAACTTTGGTACTTCCCCCCAAGCTAATTGATTCACTCTAGGGATTACCCAGTGTTTGGACCTTAATTAATTATAGCAATGAATGGGCTTGGAAAAATGATGCATTGAAAACGAAGGTGCAACACACCCTCTACAAAGGCACCCATAAGTGATGCACTAAAACCCCTTGTAAGTCATGAACCTCATGCCTAAAAGTATTCCCCTCAACCATGACACATCATCCATGTGACTTAGAAGTTTGTCCCCTCAAGAAACACTCCTAAACTTGAGGAATGATTCACCCAATAGGTCGTTTTGTCAACTCTCCCATACCTAAACTTGGAAAATTGCATAGGGTCTTTGAGAATTAGTTTATTTTGATGAGGTTGTTTGGATGTACTTTCTTAGATGGCTCTTTTATTGATTTTATTTACTCATCATGATTCTTTGACTTGATATCCTTGGAGGGGATATCCATTTGTCTTTGCAGGACCATGGATTGGGCTTCCATGGGGCTTGAAACCCATACGTTGGATTTCAAGGGCCCACATGACATATCACGGAGACATGCCTTTGGAGGCCTATAGGACACCATGGAGGATATTTCCTAGCCCCTTCATGCCAAATGATTTTCTTGGAAGAGGCAAAACATCACCTTCTTAGGCCTTAATGTCACACATGGGCTAGGACGTGGTGGTGATGTGACCTTTGGCACCTCGATTTAGTGGAGAAATGTCCTAGAATCTTGGAAAATGGATTTTGGAAGCCCAACATCCCTTCTCCAATCTCAACGACTTGCCAAAATGGCCTAAAGGTTGCCCTAAAGGGGTGGTGTCTTTCCTTTTAGGGTTTCTTTCATGTGCAAAAGTATGTATTAAATAATACTATTTTGTAAAGGGGAAATATTAGGGTTGTTGACCCATTATCTTATGGTTTACCCTAAATTATGTGGACAAACTGTGTTTAGAATATTTTTTATAAATAAAGATCATTTGTATCTCATTTGAATCATAGCTCTCCCATTGTGAGAAGACTAGTTGGATGAAATTTGTGCCCTCTTGGGAATTTTTTGTATCTTTCTCTTGCACAAATGATACTTAGTGTTATATCTTGATGATTTTACGTGGTTAATTGGTGCACACCTCTTGGAGGATTCTTCACTTGCTCTTGAATGGTAAATGCTTGGTGAACTAGGGTTTGATCTCTCTTTCTTGGAATTGGTAAGGAAACTTCTGCATTTGTTGGTTGTTTCTTGTTTATTCTTGGTTATTGTTGGTTGAAACCCTAGAAGGAGTATGTTGCAAACACCCTCCATTAATATTCATCTCATTTGTTAAGTTTATAAGTCATTCTTGAACAAGGTTTGTTAGGAGAAATATGAATGTGTATACCCTCCTATACTTACCCTAGTTTGATTGGCATACCCTAGAGAGTAAGAGGATTTACACCCCTAGGGATATTGTTGATCTAACGTGTGCTTTAAAGACTCCATCACCCAATTATAAAGGCACTAATCTGATTTTTTTTCATTGGAGAAATAAAATGGTTTGCATTGGTAAACGTGTTTTGGTGAGATATCAATCTTTTTTAAGTTGGATCCTTTTGTGGATGCCTTGAGGTTGCTAACCACTATAGGGCATATTAGTTCTCTTGGTATTCTTTATGTTGTCATAATTTTCATTTACAGCCATTAAGGCTGTAAAAATCCTAATACAAACTTCTTAATAACTCACTACTCAACCATCAGAAGTTGCTAATAAGTTACCCCTAAAATCTACTAGGCCTAGTGCATCTTTTGGGTGGATTACATGTGATTTTTGGTGGCTCATTTCTTTTCCGTAACAAGTTTTTTTCTACATCCATAAGGCTGCAATTATATCTCTGCAATACTATTTCATTTCATCCTTGTTTCATGCTAAAGTCTTGTTATTTCATTCTTGGGTCAAACTAGTATTTACTAGCTTGTCTCTTGTTTATTTAACTAGACTTTTAGCATATTTGTTCATAGATATTATCATGTTTTTATCGCTGATATATATTTCTGATTGTTTATGAAATTAGGGACAGAAATATTAAATTTATTTTCCGCCTAACATATCACATGCATACTTGGATCTTCTCGTGTCTCATGCAAGTAAAACCACCCTTTGCAGGTACTCTTACCTCTTGAAAACCATTGGCTACCACCAAGAATATTTCCCAATCCTTTCCACACTTTTTATGTTGACCTATATTGGCTACACTTCCATCATACCACTTTCCATATCATTTCCCCCTAGGTTCATCACGATTCCCCCCTTGAGGTGATTACTTCACCTCTAAAGTGACGAGAATACATGCCTAAGGTGAAAATGGGTAGGTGTTCTCTTAGTTCTCGCCATTTTGTGGTTGGTTCAGGATTTTCCCAACCTACAACTTGTGTGATAAAATTTTGGCAACGTTGTCGAGGAATATTTTGAATCCTCTTCCGAACCCTAACAACACTTTGGCAAGCTATACCAAAGCCTTTCCCTAGTTTTTCTGGCAACTCCACCTAAGGGAATATCTTTCTCCCTTTTCCATCCTTTGATGAGCCTTGATCTCATCTGGCAAATCCATTGAGGTATTACCCTAAGTAATGGAACCATGGCTTCACATGACTTACCATGGGAATTCAATAAGGTGTACCCTTCCATTGATGTTTGGAATATACCCATATATCCAAATCATTTCCCTACAAAGTGGAGGGAAAGTTTCCCTAAATTTAATGGTGATCCAGCTTTAGTAGTCACCCATGTCGTCAATTATATGAAATATGCTTCAAGATTAAATGTGCTACATGAAGGTGTGTTGATGAAAATTTTCGTATCTTCACTGGAATCAAGTCAAAGGAATTGGCTTTCACACTCATGTAATTCGAAGAGTATGCCATATTCCACCAAGTTCATTGAAGAATTTCTCAGGCATTATTGGCTAGCTACCCAGAATTTGTAAGATACTTTCCAAGAGATCCAACATGCTCTTTGCCGAGAAGGTTTTTCAGTGGATTATGAGACAATAGAAGAAGAAATGATTGAATAAAGTTACCAATAACATCTTGATGAAGTTGATCATGTTGTATATCCGTACGAGACATTTGATGAAGATGAAGTGATTATATCTACCCTTCCACTTGATGAAGACATCCAGGCCTCTGCTTCTCTTGCACATCAATAAGAGAACATAATGAGTTTTGACCCTTTTGAATATCTTGATGATACTTTATTCCATGACTTTGGAAGTGAATAAGTATTAGAATGTCCCTTGGATGCAACCAATCCTTTTGAAAGAAGGAAAACAAAGCACTCTACACTAAGGATCAAGCCCCTTGTGATGAAGAGGTTATGGAGGGGCATGTCTATAAAGAGAAAGAAGAATTTTGACAAATCACAACAAGTTGAGACATCATTGTATTTTCTCCTTGATGAAGGTGAGGTTCTTAAGCCTTGCTCTCCTCCTATGCACGAAGTTGAAGAAGTGATTAATGATGAACAAATTAAATATCCATTTGAATCCTCCCTAGCTTTTGTCCTTCCTACACATGAAGAAAAAGAGATGCTTATTTTATGTCATATTGATGGTTTAATGAAAGAACCCTTGGATTTGTTTGATGATCATATAGACATGTTTATACAAACTGGGAGACGTAGATGGGATTTTGGTTGCCTCATTTTTTATAGAGACCCCATTTATGACATTGAGGGTAGCTCGTAGGAAAATTGGGTTGATGTATCATCTTCAAAGGAATGGTATTCATGTGTGTATGATTCAGATGTTTGGCATCCTGATGATGATATGATTAAAGACTTATTCTATCCATTCGAGGATGACCCGACACAACATTTTCAGGATGATTTTTTGCCATCCCTTAGGAGTTGTGATGCATATTATTTTGGGGATGAAGACTTGTTATATGAGGAATTTCATCCATATTCATCGTCAATTTTATATGAACACCAAGATATGGTCATCCCAAAGAAATCAAAGTCTCCCTCTACAAAGTGAAAGTATTTTCATATTCGGGATTTCTACAAGGATTAGCAGAGGAAGAGGCCACATTTTTCTTTCTCTAGACTTGAGCATGTCCCTCACTTCATTCCTTATTCTCATGGAAATCATGAGGTCTTATTGGGATAACTCATATATTCTTAGTCTTTAGGAAGAAGTGATCACACTAACAGAGATGAATATGAGATATCATCTACATATGATAACCCTCTTCAGAGATAGATTGATCGAGCTTGTGGCTATCCTTTCTGGCATGATTTTTGGGATGATCAGAATTGTGGATACTCTTTCTAGCAATATTTTCTCCCCCCCACTCATCTCCATGAGTTTCATTTCATTTCATGATTATATGTCTATTTATGCCCATGATTATTAAATGTTGGACTTATCTTTTTTGTTTCACATGATTAAGCATAGGGGGAGATATATTGATGAAATGATGGACATGTGGTTGCACTGGTTATATGACTTCACCTGAAATCACTTATCACCGGATCTTCAAGGCCCCAAGGCCTCAGGTAAGTAGGTAATTCATATTTCTTTCCTTTCATCATGATTTCTGGGATGATCAAGATTGTGGCTACTCTTTTTAGCAATATTTCCTCCCTCCCACCCATCTCCATGAGTTTCATTTCATGATTGATTATATGTCTATTTATGCTTGTGATTATTATTTATTTTCCATGGAAAAAAAGCATATTTTTATTCATCCAAAGAGAACCAAATTAAACTTTAAAAGGTGCATGAAGAACACCCCAATCAAGGGTAAAGAGAGAAGAAAAAAGAAGCCCGAGAGGTCCCAGAGCTAGCTACTAATCCACTGAGTACAATTACAAAAATATGAACTGGGAAAAACCCTACATCTAAAGGAAAGAAGCCAAAAACTGCACACCCAATAAAGGACCTCAAAGTGTTGATCCAGCTCCACATCAACACTACACGCCCAAAATATGGACTTCAAAGCTCTGACCCAACCAAGGAAATAAGCCAGAAACTACACGCCCAAGAAAGGACCTCAAAGTGTTGATCTAGCTCCATAAATCAACATTGCATTCCCAAAATATGGACCTCAAAGCTCTGACCCAACCACCAAAAAGAATCCAAAACCCCAACAACCGCTACAAACACCCGCTCATGGGAGAGAACTGCCACCGAGCAAAAAAACATTGAATAAAATCTAGGAGAAAACAAAACTGTACAAAGAGTATGTGGCCATCAACTGGAAGGAGCCTCCCACGAGCAACCAAACCCACGAAGGAGAAGGGCCATGGGAGATGTTGTGGCTAGAAGAGAGCACCACGAGCATAGGATACCCTCACCAATGTTGAACCACAAACCTATCACCAAAAAACATCGTGAGAGGCCGAGCTGAAATTCCGAGGAGACAAGAGAGACGACTATAGGAAACAACCATAGTGCACTAGAGAGGCCAAGTGAGGACAGAACCAGCAACTGTGCGAGGGAAGCATCACTCTGATGGAAGCAACCGACAGATATAATGTGTCAAGGCCCAAAAGAGCCATCAAGGACTAAATGAAACCAGTTTTAAAACTCTAGAAAAGGCAATCAAGCTTCCATAAAAAACCAAAACAGGCCAAATCCATACACCATTTGACCTATGAGGCAGGTACATGGTTGATCCAATGGGGGCGGTGAAAAGGCTTGAAGTGATGGAAAGAAAGGAGGAAAATAAAAGTTATGTTGTGGCCTATGGCTAAGTTATGTTGTGGCCTATGGCTAAGTTATGTTCCGGCCTGCAGCTAGGGTAAACCCTAGCCACGACCGCAGACCTCCTAGTTTTATGTTTTCTTATTAGTCAATGCTCATGATTATTATCTGTTGGAATTATCTTTGTTGTTTCACATGATTAAGCATAGGGCGATATATCTTGATGAAATGATGGACATGTGGTTGCATTGGTTGTATGACTTCACCTGACATCACCTATCACCAGATCTTCAGGGCCCCAAGGCCCCAAGTAAGTAGGTAGTTCATATTTCTTGCATTTGCATCTTGATTTCTCATTTTAGTTTATATGCATTTCATATTTCATTTTTCTCTGCTTGCATATTGATTTTATGCTTAGTTTAAAAAAAATTTGAAAAAAATGCGAAAATTTTATTTTCTAGATTTTTTTCATTGTTTTTTATATATATGAACGAAGGGTGATAGAACTAGCCTAGATTTTATAGTGTGATGTTTCAGTGTAGGCATGGGTCTACCAGAAGATGTTGCAGTTCTCATGCACTCTACAGTGAGCACATATCCCCAAGTAGGAGCTATATGTTATCCCCAACTCTTAGGGATAACTAAGGAGATGATGCCTTGAGGCCCTCAGGTTGCATACAAGGAGTACCAAGATATAACTTGACCAAAAGTGTTCACTTTCATAGATAGATACCCACCTCACCACCACAAATTCGGGTTGATCATGACAGTATCCACCACATAATCTAGCCTCTAGAAGACATTGGTTCTTGCTCCATGGGGTACGACTCAGGTATTATGGTGAGTTTCATTTAAATATTTCAAGCATTTGAGTTTGTTACATCTATTACTGATTTTGATTATGTGACATTTGATTGGACATTATGCTCTTTTCCCATTTCACCTTGGTGGTTGACATTGCACACTAGTAAGTGGGTCACCCTTAGGGATAGGTATGCTACTGGGAGGTCCTTTTGAAGAGTCATCGTTCCATTCCTGACCATACTTGTCACTTTTCACACTTCATCCCCACATCTCCATGCCTTTTGGGTTTTTTGGGTGTACTGACCCAAGAAGGGGTTGTCCCTCACTTCATGGGAAGAAGGGGTTGAAGGCCCAAAGGCTTGTAGATGGAAAAAGATAAAATCTTGATTATGAACCTCCGAGATGCTTTCCCAAAATAGGTCTTGAGAGCAATGAAAAGCTTCTCCTAAAAAATCAAAGACCTGCAAAAGTAAACACATAACATAAATGTCCCACTTGATTGAGAGATTTACACAAAGTGCATTACAATATAGACTGTACCCCCATGGAACTATGTGTACTTCTCCCTTCAAGCGACACTTTTGTACTACCCCACAAGCTAATCGATTCACTCTAGGGAGTACCCAATGTTTGGAACTTAATTAATTAATGGCAATGAATGGGCTTGTAAAAAGGATGCATTGAAAACTAAGGTGCATCACACCCTCTACAAAGGAACCCATAAGTGAGATGCTAACCCATTCTATGTAATGAACCCAATGCCAAAAATTATTCCCCTCATCCATGACATCATCCACATGACTTAGAAGGAGGTCCCCTCAGGAAACACCCCTAAACTTGAGGAACGATTCACCCAATAGGTCGTTTTGTCAACCCTCCCATACTTAAAATTGGAAAATTGCATAGGGTCTTTGATAATTAGTTTATTTTAATGAGGTGGTTTGGATGTACTTGCTTAGATGGCTCTTTTATTTATTTGTATTACTCATCTTGATTATTTGACTTGAGATCCTTGGAGGGCGTGTCCATTTGTCTTTGCAAGTCCCAGTTGGTGGACAGATTTGGAGGAACAAGCCTAGCATGGGCTTCCATGGGGCTTGAATCCCACGGGTTGGATTCCAAGGGCCCATGTGTCGGATCATGGAGACATGCCTTTGGAGGCCTAAAGGAAACTCTGGAGGATTTGTTGGACAACTGAGAGGGGGGGAGGTGAATCAGTTGTTACCGTGCGTAAACAAGTATGCTAAACTCTTTACAAAGCACTCAATGGAAATCACAATAATGCAGGGAGGTAAGAAATAGAACATTCAACATCAATCACACACATGAAATATATAGAGACATATATTTCCTAAGGAAACCCATAAAGGGTAAAAACCTCTTCGTCTTGATATGTTAAGTAATATTTATTTTCTGTACATTATCATTCTTATGAGCACCAACTCATTGTGAGGCTACCACCTCTGTTTTGCAAGATGCAACTTGCTGAGATCACCAACTCTTTGGTTTCTCCAGCACCCACTAGAAGGAAGCACCAACCCCCTGGTTTCTCTAGCACCAACTCCCTACGTTTTCCAACACCAACTAGATGGAAGCACCAACTTATAGTCACACAAGCACCAACCTGTATAACAGAGAACAATAGTTCTCCCTTGCACCACCCTGCCACCCCAGTTTTTCTGGCTACAACCAGATGGAAGCTACAACTCCCTGCATTAAAGAACCCACTTGAAACTTTGAGGACACCAATCCTCCCTAGCACCTCCCAACCACCCTAAAATATAAATCTTTGTCTTTTACAACTTTATCACAGTGATACAACATTTATCTATGGCTTACCAGTCTCATCATTGTTCTGCTACACTGCTCTGCTCTGCTTGCATCAGTGTATCTCTCCTTGTGTTTATCGCGCTTTATCTTCTTCTCTCAAATATGAGTTTCTCTTCCTTGTTTCTTCTTCACTTCAGCTCCTGCACACCGCATGATTCTACCTACATGAATCACACTCAACAATCGCCATCATCTATTCTTTGTTCTGCATTTTTATACTCTCTATGCACCTTCTCCATCCTTCATGCGTAGTACCTCTGCATACTCTTCACTGCATCATTGTTATTCCCTACAGGTTGTTCACTGTAGCTCTTCCTTACTTTTTCATAGCTCCATAGCAAAATCACTTCACTTCTCTGTCTACATGCATTTTTCACGTCGAGTCATCTCCTTATCATGATGGTAACTCTTCATCTTCTATGGCGGTTTTGTTGCCTATGAGTTCATCATCAGTGCCAGTTATGCTGAGATTCCTTAACTTCTCTGGAAATTGAGACTCTTCATCTTCTTTGTTAGTTACAACCAATCA
Organism: Picea glauca; assembly: GCA_000966675.3. Taxonomy (NCBI): domain Eukaryota; kingdom Viridiplantae; phylum Streptophyta; class Pinopsida; order Pinales; family Pinaceae; genus Picea; species Picea glauca. The sequence goes on along the minus strand of JZKD02S1892834.1, from coordinate 1,879 downwards.
ACTATGGCTTCTTTGGCTTCTAACCCCTTCCTTCGCGTGACCACTAGTGGTGACCAAGAACTTATTCAAAAGGCGCTTCCCGATTTTTGTCTAGTGAGTGCTACCTCCATTTCACGATATGACCTTGGGATATGATCTTTATGTGACCAAGTGATTGTGGGCGTATCCAAAGATGGTTTAAACCAAACTTATTTTTACCCCGCAATTCACCACGATCCTCCATGCACCCTTTCTCCAAAATCGGGGTTTCAATTGCAACCTGCTCATGAAAAATTAAGGCCCTAGCATGTTTTGGACCCGCAATGGAGCATGGACGTCGATCTCATGATCTTGATGGTGCTCTTGAATAGATGGTTCATATCTATCCTCTCAAGTCCACATACCAGATTTCTCCTTCCTCCATCAATGACTGAGGTTTCCTTCGTGATCCGGGCTCTGGGAGTCTTAACTCCCAAGCCATGTTGTTGTTGAGTGGATATCTTCCAGAATGGAAGATTTGCTAACATCTATCCTCTTCAATCGACGGTTCTTCCTTCTTTCCTTTATCCACGTGTGATCCTTAGTCTCAGTGATAAGATGAAATGTGTCCCTCCAAACCAACTGATGAGATCGATTTCACAATACGGGCTCCAAAAGTTTCAATTCTCAAGTTCTCGTTTGCTCCCAGAGCATTTCACTTGGAGTCCACGACCCAAAAGCATGTGTCCCTCTTGGATCAATGGTCAAAATATCCTTCGTGTCTCTGGAGTTCAGAGATTTAAATTCTCAAACTCTCATTCATCCTTCCTTTGATTTTTCCTAGAGTTGACAATCCATTGACGTGTGTCCTCACTGACGTAGTCTGCCACCTGTCCTTGTTGACGTGGTCTGCCACAATCTAGTGGTCATTGTCTGATCTCTAGATCCGATAGTTGATAAAACTTCACATTCTGGGGATTTCAAATTTAAAACTTTCCTAAGTGTAAACTCCTTGCATCTCTATATCCAAAGGGAATGATGTTTGTTTGATCAGGATCTTGGATCAACAACTCGATCCTTCTTCGATGAAACTTTGTTAGATTATCCTTTCCTTCCACTCGAAATTGATCTGACGACTATGATCAAATCACGACTTTGCATTTTGGGTGTTTGAACATGATCCAACCATGACTCTTCCAACTCCCGATTCTTGATTTTCTGAAACTTGCTCCAAATCAATGGCCCACAACCCTCTATGATCCAATGGTCTAGATCTTATCAAGACTTCGCGTTTCACGAATTTGGAGGAAAACTCACCTTTGACTTTTCTAGTTTGTGAGTCAGTGAAATGTTGATCTCTTTCCATGTGTCCTCTGGATTTAACCGTTCAAATCTCATCGTGATTTCACATTTCGCGGAGTTGGAGGATGGATCTCGTCCTTATCCTTTTCGTAGTTATATTGGATATTACGGTTGTTGGTCCTCAGTGCTCATATCCAATACATCATATTTGTACCTATCCTCTGCACTTCCTATGGTCACTAGACTCTGATCTAACGAACATCAGGTATTTGCGATTGGTGATCCAACGACCACTGTGTTGGTTGTGGAGCCTGATTATCTTCCTGATTCAAAGGTCCTTGCTTTCAACCGTGTTTATACCCCATGAAGTATTTACACCCCAGAATTATGTACACTCTTCCATGCATGGTAGTGCAGAGGGGGGATACCCCCTCTGTGGGGTCCGGGGGGGCTATCCCCCCGGCTGGGGGGTTTGGGGGCAAGCGGGCCCCCAGCGGGGGTTCGGGAGCGAAGCCCCCGAAGCAAAAATTGCCTTGTAAAAGTATATTGTAATTTCATTGTAAATCTGGACCGTTCATTATAAGGTCACAGATCTAATGGTAGAGATTATGTTAGGGTT
>JZKD02S1892823.1:38665-77374 GCA_000966675.3 Picea glauca | reverse complement strand
TGTATTCCCAAGGCCTGAGTGAACGAGGTGTGTGATACCCCCTATGTCACAACTTTACTCAAATCATAGCAATAAAAATTGTTGCAACTTGTTGAGGGGGATGGATTCCCAATGCTCAATAGTAAATATTAAACTCAATGAAGAGGCCCAATTGGACTCCTCCCTATTTGGTATGGAATAATCCTTCAAGTTAATGGGTTGACAATCGTTCAATGGACTTTAACAGTTTTTTCTTTCTCTCTTTTGTTTTTTTTATTTTTAAGAATGAACTAATCAAACAAACTAATATAACTGTTTAAAGGAATTTTGATATTTAGGATAACATATAAAGAAATCAATAGACATATATATAATTCATAATCCTTTTGGAAATAAGTCCTCCAAAGAGTGTTAACATACATCTCATATCCTAAAGTTGAAAGAGATGAAAATTATAGTACTCAAAATTAATTCTATGAGTATGTTGAACATAAATAATTGAAAAGTGAATTTATTAAGAACAATAGTAATCCAATAAATGTTATAAGATAACTTATCAAAAATGAAATACTTACTAGGTAACTGAAACATTCACGCCATAAAAGAATAATCCACGATCATGGTAAATGCACAAATATTTCTAGTTAGTAAATCAAAGCCCCATTGATCTAATCACATTTATCTAAAAAAATGTTTCAAATTAATTATGAGCTTAAACTTTTCCAAAAATTGGCTTAAGAGTCCAAAGTTCTTTCTTCCATCCTGTGGTCTTTAATTTATAATCTTAATGCCATATTTTAAAATAGTAAAAGAAAAAAAGTAAAAAAGTAAAATAAATTAGCATGTTTCTAATTCTCGGGTGATGTGTCGATTTCAGTAATTGCATGTTCATGCATTTCGACCCCTTCCTTTACTTTTGTTTCGAATATTGCATGCTCTATAGTCCCCACATCTGAACTCAGAGTCTTGGTTGCTGCCACAAGGGCTTCACTCAATGCAATTGTGACATAGCACGTTCGTTCGCGGGATATTAAAGAACCCCTAATTTCACTAGATGTTGAAAAAAACCGTAAAATATTTTTGTTGAACCTCCCCTCCCCCCAATACATATGTACAATTTTAAAACCCCCTATTTTTACCAGATATCCTAGGTATCCTTTTTTTTCATGGCATTTTCAATACCCTTTTTTATTTGCACCCTTAATATGGAACATGATGAAACTATTATATGCCCGCAAATCACAAAAATCCAAAAATAAGCAAACATGTTCACTAACATCCCAACATAGGGATATGCTATTGCAATAAGATAGCCTTGGGTTCAAGAGCTTGGTGTTATGATAATTTCACCTCTTAAGTATAATCATGGTCATGCATTTTTTTAGGAAAGGGAGTTTATTTAGCTACAAAAGCTCAGAGTAGAGAACCACCGTACACAAACTTTTTTTGCATCTCCATATGAAAAAACACATGAAATAACACCATAATGATGGCTTTAACTTTTTGCAAAAGAATCTTATAGTTGAAGAACCTAGTGATTTCATTTTGGAAAATGCATCATGACCATGAAGTATTTCCTTATGATTAGCTTTATTCAAATTTTTTTTTACTAAGTACCCAAATGAAAGACCACTGATTGTAGCACCCAAAATCATTTTGGGTTCATGGATGAAAGAAAACAAAAAAATGGGGAGTGGAGGAGATCCTCATTTATAACTTATATGATGTAACCAATAAAACATAAACATTGAGATGAAACCAACTTCATACCTTGAGAAAATGTAAATCAAAGAAGAGTATTCTCCTAGTAAGTTATTCACGATTCTCAAGTACTACTTGTGAAAAAATAGAAAATTAAATGACAAAACATTGCCAACAAATTCTACTTGAGGGATTGGGACTGTTTGTTTTAGGTGAAGGGCATTTCCCCCAAAATAAGAACACCAACATACTCCATGCTCTTTCGCAAATACATAGAAGGAGAGATGTGTTATTGTGAGGCACAATCTTTTAGAACATTTTTAAATTGAATCTTTTGACATTGGTGAGGCCTAATATTTTATATTTGAACTCTTTTTAATCCTTCTTTAGCCAATTGACTAGTATTATTATTGCAACTAAGAGACATCCAAAATTAATGTATTAGGGGCATGTTCAAGATACAATGGAGAGAATATTCTTTGGAGTGTTGGGTTATACATTATAGAGTAACATTGAAGAGGGTTAAAATATCCACTCTAAATGAATGCCAAGAACTAGAATCATTATTTGTTCATGACTATAAAGGAGACGTATTCAAACATTTGCTTGAACTTGTTGATTTAATCATTAAGTTGAATTTAAAAGATAAATAGAGAGGAGTACTATGAAAGCTACAACACTTTGTAGGAAATAGAATGTGTAAAGAGATTATGTTTGCAACAATCTACATATATTTTTCACTTGAAGGAGAGAATCCTTCAAGATGATTGAAACCTCATGTGACTAATATTGAGATTACTCTTACTAATATTAATGTACATCCAAATATTAAAATGTAGGACTATATGGTTAAAAGCCATAGATGGAATCGACGACCTCATGGTTAAAGGCCACGAGGTTTACCCCTGATTTATGAAGGCTTGATTGTCATTGAATAACTGAGACTTCTTAAAGATTTAAAATAAGTTTGTTTAACATGTTTTTATGTACATTGTCAAACAAATCGAATATACTTAAAAATATTGTAAGTAAAATATTTTATAACACTTCATCCCTTGAGATGAAACCAACTTCATATTTTATAATATTAATTTACATTGAGATGCAACCAACTTCATACCTTGAGACAATGGAAATCAAAGAAGAGTATTTTCCTTGCAATTTATTCACGATTCTCAAGTACAACTTGTGAAAAATCAGAGGATCAAATGACAAAACATTGCCAACAAATTCTACTTGAGGGATAGGGACTGTTGGTTTTAGGTAAAAGGCATTTCCTCTGAAATAAGAACACCAACATACTCCATGCTCTTTCGCAAATACATAGGAGACATGTGTTATTGTGAGACACACTCGCTTAGATTATTTTTAAATTGAATCTTTTGACGTTGGTGATGCCTAATATTTTATATTTGAACACTTTTTAATCCTTGTTTAGCCAGTTGACCAGTATTATTATTGCAACTAAGAAGCATCCAAAATTAATGTATTAAGGTCATGTTCAAGATACAATGGAAAGACTCTTCTTTTGAGTGTTGGGTTATACACTATAAAGTAACACTGAAGAGAGTTAAACTATCCACTCTAAATGATCTTCAAGAACTAGCATCATTATTTATTCATAACTATAAAGGAAACGTAATAAAAAATTCTCTTGAATCTGATAAATAGAAAGGAGAATTAAACAAGCTACGACACTTTGTAGGAAATAAAATATGTAGAGATATGATGTTTACAACCATCTACCTATATTCTTCACTTGAAGGAAAGAATCCTATATTCTTCACTTGAAGGAAAGAATCCTTTAATATGATTGAAACCCGTGTGACTAATATTGGGATTACTCTTACCAATATTAATATTACATCCAAATGATTAAATGCAAGCCTATATCGTTAAAAAGCCATAGATGGAATCTACGATCACATGGTTAAAAGCCATGAGTTTTACCCGAGTTATGAAATCTCGATTGTCATTGGATTAATGATACTTTTTAAGGATTTAAAATAAGTTTGTATAACATGTTGCTAGGGGCACCGTCAAACAAATCGAATATACTAAAAATATTATAAGTAAAATATTTTATAACACTTATTTTTTTTAAAACAACTTTGCATACCTACACTCACAGACAAATGAAATATATGTAAAATATTTTATATTATTTTTTTCCAAAATAAGTAACATTTTTTCTCTAAGCAACATCGCAGGCCTTTTTTTTTTATAGAACTTGAAAACAAAAATGACTTTTTGTATTCATTACTTTTGTGCCATTTTTTTTTATAGAACTTGAAAACAAAAATGACTTTTTGTATTCATTACTTTTGTGCCAGGCGGATAGATGTGGAAGTTGTGCTTTCCATCCGGAAGGTTCTGCAAGCTTCAAATCGATCTGATACTTTACCATAGAAGCTTGCGGGTTCATTTCAACACAAAATACGAGGTTCTGCTTCACATTATTGACTTCCATCGACCGGTTCAATCCCACTAAGAAGTTGAACTAAGAGAACCAGCCAAAGTCACAAGATCAAACCTAGGGTAACAAGGCAGCGAGGTTGCGCGTACTGCCTCCCAACGTACTGAGTACAACCGTTGACCAATGTTGATATGGCCGAATTTAATATAAGTTGTTCTTTGAATTAATTTTAAGCCTTTAACAAAGTGCAGCTTTTAACCAGTTTGTCACTGTCACTGAGTTAATTCTGACCTCTAAATAAGTGAAGGCTGCAATAACACTATAAAGTTTTCAGCCAATGAAATGTAAAAAAATTTGGTTTTTTTACATATTAAAAAATAAAATTTTAAGTTTCTTATGTTATACATTAAGTTTTTTACAATATTTTTAAAGTCAAACCAAATTAATAGAGTAGTCAACCCTAACTCATCACTATGTATACTGCCTGGAAAGCATTACAATAAAAGTTTATAAGTAACATAATACAAATGTATAATTGAACATGGGTTGGTATTATAAGAGCATTATACATTAATTTACACGAAAGTTACAGGAAATCTGCCATTTTCCTTAGGAAAGCTTTTAAAGCTATTGTTATGGTCAATAAAGCTTTTAAAATACTATTTATATTTTTATTGGATAAGAGTAAAACAAATTTAAAATTCATGGCACACTAAAATTTTAAACTTACTTTAATGGTACCTTTTTTATTTGATAAGTTAACCATTTTAAATTTATAACTCTTAACCATTTTAAATTTATAACTTGTATTGATCGAAATCAAATTCTTCGAAATACAAATTTTCTTTGAAGTTTTATATTTGATAAATTAACCAATATGCTTGGAGCAAGTTCAAGAAATAGAAATAGAAACACCCTTAAGACAACAATTCCAATTCCAACAAACAAAAGGATCATGTTAATCGCAATAGAAATGACATAGTTTATGGAATAATACACACTATGGAAGTGGGAGGTGAATGTTTGAACCCAATTCAAAATGGAAATAGTAAACGTAGATAACATAACTTGTTGCTTCTAAAACATGAACTAAATTCATATTTCACCGAAACAAAATTTTCATCCAATGAAATATGCTATAACTTTATCAATTGAACCATCATAATCACCTATGACATTCCTAATTGTTATCATACTATACTAATGAAATAACCATTCCATTGAGCCATCATAAAAATTATGTTGTATTCTATTACTTTTCTTTTCTATATTGTTGAAAGTGTCAAAGTCATAATCTGTGCATAATCTTTATAAAGCCTCAAGTATTTTGATAAACATTTTGTGGCTCTACCCCTTTGTAAATGTGTACCTGTGTCATTCTATAAACATTATTCAAGTATCAAAGTAATTGTATATATAATTTTGATGTATATCCCCCGACCATCTATAAAACAAAGATGTTTTGGCATGTTTGAGTTTCATGTGTGATCTTGCCTTTCATGAGATATGTTTTTATGGAGGAAAAGATAATAGACCTAAATATAATTTCGAGCAGTAAACCTAGGCTCAAAATAGTTTCATTTCAAGCTTGTTTTGAAGTGTTGTTTTGAATACTAAGTCACAACACCATTATCACCCTTACTTCCAGTTGTTAAAAAAGGGGGAGTATTCAAATTTAGTTGGTATAAAGGTGAAATTGGATATGTTTTCAAGGATAAGAAAAGGCCTTTCATGATGTCTATCTATGGGTGATGTTTGACAGAGGATATTGGGCGAGAAACTCCTTTAGAGGCTCTAGTTGTCACCATCTACATGGGCTTCACCTTGTCCATCAATATCTTATCACATTCATTCATAAAGAGGGTTTTTAAATCGTGAATAGTAGATTCAATATATTGTAGGTATTAGGGGGGGTGTGGGTATCAGGGTGTTTATAGGTATTGGGGGGTATAAAAAGGGGTATCTAGTAAAAACAAGGGTTTYTTTATTATTGGAAATATGTATTCGGAAGGGGGTTCAACAAAAGGATTTTTGGAGGTATTTATCAATATCTAGTGAAATTAGTGGTATTCTTTAATGTCCCATGAATGTAGGTGCTATGTCACAGGTTCACTGAATGAATACCCTGTGTCACCATCTTTATGCATCGTTTACTTACAATCCGAGTAAAATATTGACCTAAGGACGACTGAGGAGTGATATCATTTTGAAGACACCTTTTAATATGTTGTTGAGCTTGCATTTCAAGATGGATTTCCACTGGATGTCATGAATACTGCTATGGTAATGATTACTGCTACAAGAAACACAACACAACATGAAACAAAACAATAAATAACCTCTACTACAACTATGAATGATTCTCATTTATGAAAACACCAAGGGGTAATCCACTGCTTCTAATGAAATTACAACATGTTAAGAAGTGTAGACAAATCCACATGAATAAACATAACATCCAAAAAATATCAACAATCTAATAAAAAGTGTTAAATAAATAAATAATGTTGAAGCATGACTAGAATGTAAAAAGTGCAGTCAAGTATAAGGTAAAACTTGATTGCAAGACTTGATATTTTTTTGGAAGCATAACTGACTTTTAAAAGTGTTTTGGTATTAAGAAAACTTGTTTGCATCAGGGAGAACAATTGAAGATGACCCATTGCATCCATCACAATCAAACACTCAAAATGCAAAAACCTTTTCAAATATCAATACCATTGTATTCTGGCAATGGTTTTTCAAAAGACTTTGACAAGCAAATTAGTACATACAATCATATATTTTTTCAATGAAATATATGAAGAACCAACACCTTAAATGTGCAAAAACATAAGTAAAACACATGAGAAAATAATACTATGTAGGTGCATGGATCAAAAAAATGTATTGTAAAAGCAACACCACTTGCTATAACAAAAAACAAGAAAGTCAAGAAGGGTGAATGGAGAGATACATTGAAATTGATATTTGCTTCATTGCCAACTATTGATCCTAAGCCATTGAGGCCTCGATTCATTGGTGAGGTGGAAAATTGCAAGGGTATTAAGTAGTCAACAATGATCCATTTTTGCTTTAGCATCCATTGCACCAATCTCAGGGATGAGACCAAGTGCAAGTCATAGGAATTTTCCACCTAATAGCCACCCCTCAAGCCTCATACTTCAACTGAAAAATAGTCCACACTGGACTACATCACTCAAACTTGGAGGGATGATTCTCAAACCATTTACAACAAAACATGAACCTAATCATCCAAATACATTGTTTATAAAACAATAGACTTGGCAAGTTGAGTTGTCGTAACAAATCTGCATGGATAATTAAATATCATCTAAAGGCCTTGACAACGCTGCAACTAAAATGCATGTGACCTCGAGTAAATCTAATGGAAAAACATTCAAAATGCATATAGGCCCCGAAAACACTAAAATCCAATGCAATATCCTAAAAAAGCTTAAAATCATGTATTTATCTATAAATATCATATATATTTATGGTAAAAAACACTAGAAACTCTAAGAACACAACAACCAAATGCATAAAATTTATAGTCACTCAAAGGGCATAAAGCTTTCAGAAACCATAACCACAATACTCAAAACAAACAAATCATCCCTAAAATATCCACATTAGAAATCTTAATCCACTCAAAGGATACAAAGCTTCAAAAATCTACAATGTAATATGCAAAACGAAAATCTTTCATTAACCGAATAACTAAAATCTAAAAACAATCCCATACAATGCATTGTGGAGCAATATACTGAAAACGTGGACAATTAACTAAGTAGACATTTATACTAACCAGCCTGAGCAAGAGGCAAGGGTTTGGACTGTAGCTTGGACAACCCTACCTAAGCAGGTTGAGCAACCTTTATAACTATCATCTTCTCCTAAGGAATGAAATCAAGATGCAAGGCATCATAATTGTCATCGTCGTTGAGAAGATCAAACATATTCGAAGTCATATTCCTTCATTCACAGTAATCATTTGTATCTAATTCATCATCTTCTTGTTGTCGAGAAGAATCCATTGAATAATCAAACCATAACAATCTCCTTAATTTTGAATGTCTTTGATCAAGCTAGGGTTTTGTTGACTCTTATCGGGATAGGATTTCGTTGTGAGAGGTAACCGTGTAAAATAAAATGATCATGGATTTAAATTTTTGGCCACTTTCTATTTTTGAAACCCCTCTTGAGCATGCATACGGATTTGGATTTTTGGATATTTTATACCCTCCTCCCCTTAAAACACCTCAATATATTGCTTTAGGTTTTGGATAATTTGTTTACTCCCTTTATGAATGAACCTGTTAATGTATTGTCTTCTGGGTGAAGCCCCTGTGGTTGCTGCATGCTCGACATCATAATTGACCCATTGTTGAAATCTCTCCTCATAGAAATGTTATTGAGTGAACATGTGGTTATCCATGGGTACACAAAGACTTTCATTCTCCCACCTAAAACATTGGGCATATTTCTCGATCTCTAGAGTCATAAAATCTATTTTGGCATGTGTTCCTATTTCCTTGACTAGGAAATTTTTTATGTGGTCGCGCTTGATTGATGTAATTCCTCTAAGGTGATTCTCTCATTTTTCATCCACTTTCTCAAAGTCTGTTACTACTTGATCGAATGACCAAAAATCCTCAGGATGAACATAGGTAATTTCTTGTTCAACATGGTCTCATTCAACCACTGCCATAGCTTTGTGCATAATTTCCATTCCTTCTTTGAATTATCCTTTGATGTCATTGATACTTCTTTCCAATAATTCAAGGACCTTTGTATCCTTGCACATCCTTCTTTTGTCAACGTACTAATATCATGCTCTTCATTACCATGAACTCTTTGAATTTCCATAATGTAATCGACTTTATCTTGCATCTTTGCTTGTTTTTCATTCCATTTCAGCACCTCCTTATGCATAATTGATAGTTGAAAAGTTAACTCATTTAAATATGCAACCTTGTCAACAAAGTTCATCTTGACCTGTAAATTTCTAAGGTCTTCTTCCTGTATGTCCTCTTTAAACTTAACCACGACAATTGAATACCTATGATAGTAATCCAGTTGGTTTCTTAAGAATTCTAGTTCTTTCTTCATACTCTCCACCTCGGCTTCATCGGATCTGTCTTTTTCAATGGTAGTGTGAGATATTTATACCCCTACAACTACAAGCTCACTGAGATTTTCTTTCTTAGTATCAAATAGTGTTGGAAAACTGAGAGCGGGGTGGGGGGGGAATTAGTTTTTACTGTGCTTAAAGAATTATGCTTATTTTAAACTCTCTACAAAGTACTCAATGACAATCACAATAATGCAGGTAAATAAGTAATAGCACATTCAGTCTCAATCACACATATGAGGTACTCAGAGACAGATATTTCTTGAGGAAGCCCTTAGAGGGTAAAAACCTCTTCTTCTTTATATGATAAGTAATCTTTACATTCTTTACATTATCATACATATGAGAACCAACTCATAATGAGGCTGCAACCTCTGTTTTGCAAGCTGCTACTTGTTGAGAGCACCAACTCTCTGGTTTCTCTAGTACCAACTAGAAGGAAGCACCAACTCCCTGGTTTCTCTAGCACCCACTAGAAGGAAGCACCAACTCCCTAAGTGTTCCAGTACCAACTGGATGGAAGCACCAACTTCCATTCACACAGGCACCAACCTGTATAACAAAGAACAATAGTTCTCCCTTGCACCACCCTGCCACCCTGGTTTCTCTGGCTGCAACCAGATGGAAGCTACAACTCCCTTTGTTCAAGCACCCACTTGAAACTCTGAGCACAACAGTCCTCCCTAGCACCTCCCTACCACCCTGAAATCTAAATCTTTGCTATTAAGACTTATTATAGCGATATACATTTCTTCAATGGCTTACCGGTCTCATCATTGTTCTGCTACACTGCGCTGCTCTGTCTGCATCAGTATCTTCTGCACACTCCTTGCACTTTCTATTTTTTTGCCTTTTATGCTCTCTGTGGCATGTCCCTTCAATGCACCATTCTCTTTCTGTGCATTATTGTTGTTGCACTCTCCCTCCTTCTTCACATCTCAAACACACTCAACAATCGTTTCCCTTTCTTCTTTGTTCAGCATTCCTATACTCTCTGTGCACCTTCTGCATGCGATCTCCTTCTTGCTCTTCCATTCTCTACCGCCTCCAATCTCCTCCACATCGGGGTGTTTTCTCTACTTTACTCTTCCACAGCTATCCCATCTCCTGTGTGTCATGTTCTCTCACTTTGTTCTACATCTACTGCTCATTCAGAGTGCTCTTCCTTATCATCATGGTAACTCTTCAGCTTCTCTACCGGTTTCCCCATGCATCCATCATCACTGGGTGTTATCTCGAGATTCCTCAGCTTCTCTGGCAATTGAGACTCTTCGTCTTCTCTGTCATAGACGAGCTCATCCTATGGAAAAAACCATCATTTGTTTCTAGCAGTTACACTGTGAGGTGCAGCAGTAGCTTTCCGATCTTTTCCAAATTCATCTGCACCGTTGAATTGACTTCATTGAATCTTACGTTCATTTCTCCATTTCATATTTCGGCATTTCGGAATCCCTGTGGTGAATATTTCGTTACTCTCCAAGTCTCGATCCCCAAAACTCCGAAATGGATCTTTCTGCTTCGAGTTCTCTTCTACAATTCTTCGACGATGTGACCACCGGAATATGACCCCTCTCCAATCACACAAGCGCTCCGATATCCAAAACAATGATCCTCGATCCGTGGTGATTGGACGACTATCCTCTACCCCGGGACTTCAGCCTTTGGGACTTTGGGGGAGTAATGGAGTTAAAAATCCCGAAGCAAAAACTCCCGGAGTGAGGTCAATATTGCATCACTCGATGACGTGTCATGATCGGAGTGGCTGTCACATGTCACTCAGAATTGTGATTTCCAGTGGTCTGAAATGCCTAATCAACTCGACACTTGTCGTTGTCTGATCGTGTCGTGTGTCATAATCTTCCACCTGTCCTTTCTGACGTGGTCTGCCACATTCTCCTCCTGGATCTATCGGCCTAGATCACTTCACGATTTCACATATCGCGATTTTGGCATTCTTGATGTGAATGTTCTCGACACTTCCAAGTCCCAGTCTGTGAAACTCCGAAATAAAGTCAAATCAGCTTTTCGGCTTTTTGCACTTCGCAACTTCAGGACTCCTGTGATGAGGAGTCTCGACACTTGACTCCTCCATCTCCTGGTATCCGAAAATGCCTCCTGCTTTCAGGATTTCAGCGTTTCGCATTTCGCGATTCCGGGACTCCTGTGGTGAAGTGTTTTGACACTTCAACTCCCGGTATCCGAAACTGTCTCCTACTTTCGAGATTTCGGCGTTTCGTATTTCACGATTCTGGGACTCCTGTGGTGAAGTGTTTTGACACTTCAACTCCCAGTATCTGGAACTATCTCTTGCTTTCAGGATTTTGGTGTTTCGCATTTCACGATACCGGGAATCCTATGGTGAAGTGTTTTGACACTTCAACTCCCGGTATTCGGGACTCCAAAATAGAGTTATTTCTCGGTCTGTAAAACTCTTGTTGATGTGCCTCTTTCAGGATTTTGGGATTCTGGATTTCGCAACTCCGGGACTCTTGTGTTGAAAAGTCTCAACTCTTCACTTCTCAATCTCCCAGTATCTGAAACTCCGAAATGGAGTCGAATCAGCGTATTTCGGCGTTTCACATTTCGCCGTTTTGGCATTCTAGTCGTGAGTTGCTTCCTTGACTCCTCCAATGCCTAGTATCTAAAACTTCGAAGTGGAGTTTACGCTTATGATCTTTCCATGAAATTATCCCTGCGTTGTTGATCTTCCTTGCCTGCCTGTTTTCCATCAAATAAACAAGCACACTCTTGCACTCTTCGTGCACCTCTGCATTATCTCTTCTGAGCTTACGTTGTCCCTATTTTTCCATTGTTGCATACTCTGAACTTGCCATCAATGACAAGCACATCTGCCTGAAAACATGCCAACAATATCCCCCTTCGGCATTGATGGAAACCCTGAATGACTGCGCTAATCTATTTGGACCTCCAACTATAGCATCCGATCCGGACCACTCCTTTTCTCCCCCCTTTGACATCAATGTCAAAGAAAACATGCTCACCCTGAGTTGTTGCAGTATTTTTAGGAGGTATCAGATCTTTAATCAATACAAATCTCCCCCTAATAGGATGGACTCTCTTAGGTGTGAGACGGGATGACACCCAGCTTCTTTCAGAGATATTCAAATGGTGTCTTCGCTAGGGGTTTAGTAAAGATGTCTGCAATTTGTTATGTGGTTGGAATGTAATGGACTTGAACAACCTTATTGGTGACCTGCTCCCTCAAAAAATGGTATTTTATGGGAATATGCTTGGTCTTGGAGTGGAATACAGGATTCTTAGACACACTGATGGCACTAGTGTTATGACAATGAATTGGGATTGGTGCTGCGTATTTTACCTCCAAGTCTGCAAGTGTTTGAGTCATCCATAATATCTAAGTGCAACAGGGAGCAGCAACAATGTACTCTGCCTCTATAGTTGATAAGGAAATGGAACCTTGATTTTTACTAAGCCATGCTACTAATGAGTCACCCAGGAAGAATGCTCCTCCACTGGTGCTTTTTCTCTCATCAACACAGTTTGCCCAATCTGCATCTGAATAGGCAGTTAACTGAAAATTATGATTTCTGGGATACCACAGACCATAATTCATTGTTTCTTTCAAATACCTAAATATCTTTTTGGCAGCTTGCAAATGACTCTGTTTAGGTGCAGACTGATATCTTCCTACCATTCCAACAACATGCATTATGTCTGGGCGAGATGTTGTGATGTACAATAGGCTGCCTATCATTGAACTATATGAACTTTAATCAACATCAGGTGAGTCATCATCCTTTCTTAATTTGCATCCAATAACCATAGGTGTACCCACAGGTTTAGAATCTTCCATTTGAAACCTTTACAACATTTCTCTTAGATATTTTTCTTGAGAAATGAACATCCCTTTAGACCTCTGAGTAATTTGCAGACTAAGAAAAAATGACAGTTCACCTATCATAGACATTTCAAACTCAGACTCCATGGCAGAAGCAAACCATTGTACCAATGAATCCTTATTACATCTGAAGATGATGTCATCTACATAGACCAACACAATGAGCAAATCATTACCCTTTGTTTTGATATATAGATTGTTGTCTACTGTTCCTCTCTTGAACCCTTTGTCTTTGAGATACGTATCCAGTCTGTGATACTAGGCATGAGGGGCTTGTTTTAATCCATATAAATCTTTCTTCAGCTTGCATACTAAGTCAGGGTTATCAGACAGTTCAAAACCCTCTGGTTGTTCTATATAGACTTCTTCACTTAAATATCCATTTAGAAAAGCTGACTTGACATCCATTTGATAGACTTTAAACCTTTTATGACAAGCATAGGCAAGAAATATTCTGATAGCCTCTAATCTTGCTATGGGCGCAAAAGTTTCATCAAAATCCAGTCCTTCTATTTGAGCATAGACTTTACAGACCAATCTTTCTTTGTTCTTGACAACTTGTCCCTGCTCATTCAACTTATTCTTAAAGATCCATTTGGAACCAATGACATTTTTACCTTCAGGTCTATGAACCATCTCCCACGTATTGTTTTTCTCAATCCGATCAAGTTCATCATTCATTGCTTTAACCCAATGGTCATCTTTGCTCGCTTAATTAAAATTCTTGGGTTCCACCATGGATATGAAAGTTATATGTGATTGTTCGGTGTTCTTGATTAGCTTTCTCCTGCTTTGTACACCTTTGTCTTTTTCACCAATTATCTGATTTGCAGGATGATTCTTTTGAGTGATTCTAGAGGAGGAATTTGAAGTTGTCTGTTGATTTGAGTCTGTCTGAGTATCTGTGTCTTCATCTGATTCAAATTCTTTGTTTTCTGATTCTTGGACTTGTTCATCTTCAGCTTTAGTTGTGTCTTCTGTAGAAGACTCATTACTGTACACCTTTCTTGTTGGGACTCCCTCATCAACCTTTACGTCAATAAAGTCAACCATTTTATGAAGCCTCTTATTATAGCATATGTATCCTTTGTTGTTTGTAGCATACCCTAAGAAGATACCTTCATCAGCCCTGTCATCATATTTTCCAAGGTTCTCATCATTATTCTTTATGTAACATTTACTCCCAAAGACTTTGAAGTGTTTAATTGAAGTAGGTCTCCCATACCAGAGTTCATAAGGTGTCTTGTCACTTTGTGGTCTGAGGTGGGATTTATTAAGAACATGGACTGTTGTGTGTATTTTTTCTACCCAGTAGGTTTGACCAATGTTCTTCTCATTCATCATTGGCCTAGCTATTTCCTGCACTGTTCTGGTTTGCCTCTCAACTACTCCATTTTGTTGTAGAGTTCTTGGGATTGTGTATTCTCTCTTGATCCCATGCTTATCACAGAATTCCTTAAATTCACTTGACATAAACTCTCCTCCTTGGTCTGATCTTATTTCCCTTAACCTCTTGCATGTTTGAGTGTCAGTTAAAGCCTTAAATATTTTAAACTTCTCAAACGCTTCAACTTTTTCCTTGAGAAAGGCAACCCAAGTAAGTTTGGAGTAATCATCAATAATCAACATGAAGTAGTTTTCTTTCCCTGTGCCTTCCTGTCTTGATGGACCACATAAATCCATATGAACTAGTTGGAGTGGTTTCTCTATTGAAGTAAAGCTCTTGGACTTAAACTGTGTCATGTTTAGCTTTCCTACTTGGCAGGGTTTACACATTGAATCTTGGGGCTTTGATATTCTCGGAAGATCTTTTATTGCCTTGAGATTTTTGAGTTTTATTAAGTGGTCAAAGTTTAGATGTCCAAGTCTCCTATGCCATAATTATCTTTCATCATGTTTGCTTAGATGACATTCTTCTCTATTTTCTTTCAGCACATATACATTATTTTATGTCCTTATGCCTCTGGCCACCACTTCTCCTAAGTTTACAGACTTTATCTTGCAATCCTTGGACGTGAACACCACTTCACATCCTCTGTCACACATTTGACTTACACTGAGCAGATTATGTTTCAGCCCATATACAAGTAGAACATCTTAGGCTTTTCCTTTTTGATTATTTAAACTCACCATCCCTTTACCCTTTATTTTACCTAGTGCATCATTTCCAAAGGTTATGTTTCCTGATTTGCTTTCACTTAGAGATAGAAACTTACCTTTGTCTCCCGTCATATGTTTGGAGCATCCACTGTCTATATACCAAGTGTTTTTTTTTCTTTGAGCTGACAACACTAATCCACACTTGTCACTTTCTTTCTTCTTCCAAACCTTGACATTTTCAGCACGAAAATTCAAATCTAGTTCATAGTTCCTTAATCGACAGTCAACAGATTTATGTCCATAGTTATGACAGATGTAGAATTCAATCTCATTGTTCAATAGGTTAAAATTATTGTTGCAGCATTTTCTACTCATTAACTGTTGATTATTTCTTGACCTCCTTAGTTGCATGTCCCTAGACTTAATTTGGCAATTTTCAATCTGTGAAGGTTTGTTACTTGGTTGTATCATTCTTTGTTGTGGCAAGTATTTATTCCTTTGAAATCTTAATTGCTCATGTCTAAGTCTTAAGGAACAATTTACAACTTTGTGACCAAAGTTAGAACAGTAGAAACAATAGCCATAGAAAAGTTCTGTGTACCTGGAAAATGGTTGTCTTCTTTGAACAAATCGATTTCTTCCATGCTGATGACGTCTTTCAGTAGGGAGCGCATTATTTCTTTGTTCTACAGATTCAGTCCTGGCACCTTTTTCTTTACTCATCCTAGGCAGCTGATTGTCTTCCTTTGTCTCTGTTGGTTTGTTGTTGTCATTGGTTGTAGATTTGACAAACGTGATGGGTTCTTCGTTTCTTGGCTTACCACTACTTGATCCCTCTTCATAACCCAAACCAGTTTTCAGCTTTGGATTCCTTTGCTGATTCGGAGTGGTGTCTAATCCTTCTGAGGCTTTGATACTTGACAGATTCTGATTATACAAGGCTTGAAACCTCTCCATCTCTTTCCTAATTTTTACTACTTCTTGTTCTAAGGCTTCACATCTTGCCTTCTTTTCTGATAACTGTCGTTTCAGAATGTCTTCGATTTTCTTTACCTCTTCTAATTCCACTTTTAGTAGGACAAGGTATTCATAAGGTTCTTTATTGTCTTTCTCGAACTGTATCAGCAATTTTCTTTGATTTTTGTTCCTAATTTTTAGTCTGTCAATCTCTTCCAGTGCACTGATCAGTTCTCCTTCCATGTCAACCACATCTTCTTCTTCATTAGCATCACTTCTTCTGTTGTTATTATCATAATCCTCTTTGGCCATAAGTATGAATTTATTTAGTTTATCTTCAATAGAGGAGTCATTGTCTTCATCATTTGAAGGATCATCATCATTGTTTACGCAAAGACTTTTCTTCTTAAAGTTATTCTCTTTAAAGAAATTTATGTGTTTGTACTTCTCCTCATCATTACATGTCTGATCCTTTCCTTTGTGGGGACATTTATTTGCAAAATGACCTATCGTACCACAGTTGAAACACTTGAAAGCCAATTTACCTTTGTATTTGTCTGATCCCTTCTTCAGTCTCTTCACAAATTTTGCTTCAATTTCATCTGGCTCAAAATCCTCATTCTTGTCTGCTTTAAATGATGCTTCTCTGGAGGTGGGTTTATCTTTAACTATTCTCATTTCATATGAAGTCAATGTTCCTAGAAATTGATCAAACTCCAAGGTTTTTAGATCATTAAGTTCTTCTATAACAGATACCTTCGGGTTGAGCCTATCTGGGAGAGATCTCAAGATTTTTTGAACCAAAGAAGGTTCCTCAATTTTTTCACCAAGTTCTTTCATTGCATTTACCATTTCTTCTACTGTCAGAAAGTATTTTCCAACAGTTTCATCTTCCTTCATCTTCAACTATTCAAACTGTATTGTGTAGGTTTGAAGCTTGGTGTCCTTTACCTTCTCATTACCTTCATAACTGCTAATGATTTTGTCCCACATTTCTTTGGCAGTTCCTAGGTGCATAACTTTTACGAATTCTGCTTCTGCAAGCCCACTCAAGATAGCATTCATAGCATTTGCGTTGAAGCTAAATTCTATCTTGTCATCTTTATTAGATAGTACAACTGGCTTTACATAACCAGTATCTACCACATTCCAGAAATCTGCTCCTAAAGCCATTATGTAGGTTCTCATTCTCACTTTCCAGAAGGCAAAGTTTGTTCCATTGAACAGAGGGGCCTTATTGGTTGAATTTCCTTCATGGCTTGACATGTTTAAGCTCTAGGATCTACCCTTAGATAAAAGGGGTTGGATCTGATACCAATTGTTGGACAACTCAGAGGGGGGGGGTGAATCAGTTGCTACCGTGCTTAAACAATTATGCTTATTTTAAACTCTCTACAAAGTACTCAATGACAATCACAATAATGTAGGGAAATAAGTAATAGCACCTTCAATATCAGTCACACATATGAGGTACTCAGAGACAGATATTTTCTGAGGAAACCCATAGAGGGTAAACACCTCTTATTCTTTATATGATAAGTAATCTTTACATTCTTTACATTATCATACATATGAGAACCAACTCATAATGAGGCTGCAACCTCTATTTTGCAAGCTGCTACTTGCTGAGAGCACCAACTCTTTGGTTTCTCTAGCACCAACTCCCTGGTTTCTCTAACACCCACTAGAAGGAAGCACCAACTCCCTAAGTGTTCCAGCACCAACTGGATGGAAGCACCAACTTCTAGTCACACAGGCACCAACCTGTATAACATAGAACAACAGTTCTCCCTTGCACCACCCTACCACCCTGGTTTCTCTTGCTGCAACCAGATGGAAGCTAAAACTCCCTTTGTTCAAGCACCCACTTGAACCTTTGAGGACAACAGTCCTCTCTAGCACCTCCCTACCACCCTGAAATCTAAATCTTTGCTATTAAGACTTATTATAGCGATATAAAGTTCTTTAATGGCTTACTGGTCTCATCACTGTTCTGCTACACTGCGCTGCTCTGTCTGCATCAGTGTCTTCTGCAAACTCCTTGCGCTTTTTGTTCTTTTTCCTTTTATGCTCTCTATGTCGTGTCCCTTCAATGCACCATTCTCCTTCTGTGCATTACTGTTGCTACACTCTGCCTCCTTCTTCACACCTCAAACACACTCAACAGCCGCTCCCCTTTCTTCTTTGTTCAACATTCTTATACTCTCTGTGCACCTTCTTGCTCTTCCATTCTCTACCGCCTCCAATCTCCTCCACATCGGGGTGTTTTCTCTACTTTACTCTTCCACAACTATCCCATCTCCTGAGTGCCACGTTCTCTCACTCTGTTCTGCATCTCCTTCTCATTCAGAGTGCTATGCCTTATCATCATGGTAACTCTTCATCTTCTCTGTTGGTTTCCCCACACATCCATCATCACAGGGTGTTATCTCGAGATTCCTCAGCTTCTCTGGAAGTTGAGACTCTTCGTCTTCATTGTCATAGATGAGCTCATCCTCTGGAAGAAACCATCATTTGTTTCTAGTAGTTACACTGTGAGGTGAAACAATAGCCCTCCGATCTTTTCCAAATTCATCTGCACCGTTGAATTGACTTCATTGAATCTTGTGTTCATTTCGCCATTTCGTATTTTGGCATTTCAAGATCCCCGTGGTGAATATTTCATTACTCTCCAAGTCCCGATCCCCAAAACTCCGAAATGGAGCTTGCCGCTTCAAGTTATCTTCTACACAGTTCTTCAACGATGTGACCACCAGAATATGAACCCTCTCCAATCACACAAGCGCTTCGATTTCCAAATCAACGGTCCTCGATCCGTGGTGATCGGACGACTATCCTCTACCTCGGGACTTCAGCCTTTGGGACTTTGGGGGAGTAATGGAGTTAAAACTCCTGAAGCAAAAACTCCCGAAGTGAGGTCAGTCTTGCATCACTCGATGACGTATCGTGACCGGAGTGGCTGTCACGTGTCACTCAGAATTGTGATTTTCAGTAGCCTGAAATGCCTAATCAACTCAACACTTGTCGTTGTCTGATTGTGTCGTGTGTCATAGTATTCCACCTATCCTTTCTGACATGGTCTGCCACATTCTCCTCCTGGATCTATCAGCCCAGATCGCTTCGCGATTTTGGCATTCTTGATGTGAATGTTCTCGACACTTCCAAGTCCCGATCTGCGAAACTCTGAAATAAATTCAGATCAGCTTTTCGGCGTTTCACACTTCACAACTTCAGGACTCCTATGATGAGGAGTCTCGACACTTGACTCCTCCATCTCTCGGTATATGAAACTGTCTCCTACTTTCAAGATTTCGGTGTTTCGCATTTCGCGATTCCGAAACTCTTATGGTGAAGTGTTTTGACACTTCAACTCCCGGTATCCGGAACTGTCTCCTTCTTTCAGGATTTCGATGTTTCACATTTCACAATTCTGGGACTCCTGTGGTGAAGTGTTTTGACACTTCAACTCCCGGTATCCAGAATTGTCTCCTGCTTTTGGGATTTTGGCATTTCGGATTTCGCGATACCGGGACTCCTGTAGTGAAGTGTTTTGACACTTCAACTCCCGGTATCCGAGACTCTGAAATAAATTTATTTCTCGGTCTGTAAAACTCTTGTTGATGTGCCTCTTTCGGGATTTCGGGATTCCAGATTTCACAACTCCGAGACTACTATGTTGAAGAGTCTCAACTCTTGACTTCTCAATCTCCCGGTATCCGAAACTCCGAAATGGAGTCGGATCAGCATATTCTTGCATTTCGCATTTCACCATTTCGGCATTCTTGTCTGGAGTTGCTTCCTTGACTCCTCCAATGCCCGGTATCCGAAACTCCAAAGTGGAGTTTTCACTGCTGATCTTTCCATGCAATTATCCCTGCGATGTTGATCATCCTTGCCTTCTTGTTTTCCATCAAATAAACAAGCACACTCTTGCACTCTTCGTGCACCTCTGCACTATCTGTTCTGAGCTTATGTTGTCCCTATTTTTCCATCGCTGCATACTCTGATCTTGCCATCAATGACAAGCACAACTGCCTGAAAACATGTCAACAAATAGAGGCTCTTCGGTAGTGCAAACAACAACACTATCGACATCGACCTTTTCCTTTTCTGTGTCCTCCTAGCTATGGCTTGCCTCCATCGGTTATAGCCTATAGATTCCAAGTCAACAAGCTCTTCAACTAGGTTTAGAATCTTCCTATCCACCCATGTCAATACATTTTGAAAACTCCTAAAGGTATGGAACCATTCTACCATTGTTTCCTTTCCCTTATCAACAACTTTTCCTTTCGACAATTTATGTGATTGATTAGCAACCTCATTCTACATTATACTCAGTTGTGTTACCTTTAGTAGTATCATTCTCATGCTTATCTTCTTCTCCCTTATTTTTTTTATTCTTTCTCCTCTTGCTCAGAGACACTTTCTTCAATTTTTTTCAAGCCAATGACCTCTTTGGGTGTACTTGTAGGTTGTTGGTCTTGACAATTCCCTCAGTATTGTCTCTATATTACTAAGTTTTGTTCAACCTCCTCTTATCTCTTCTAGCTATTTCTTCTTCTTCATTTTTTGATTCATTCCCTTTCAACCTGAGATCTTCTACTCTTTGGGCTTCTTCAGCCTCTTTTCTCAATCTCTTGGCCATCATCATTCTTTCTAAATCAACCAATTGTTCATATAAGCATAGGGTTCTAAATATTATTATTTGTGGGTTCCTTTTTCACTCTAGTACCCCTTCCCAATTATTGGGATCTTAGAGGAACAACTCATCCTTCCATTTCTCATGGCTATACGACTATGATGTTGAAACAATTTCACAATGTTTGGCTACAAGCCCTTTCAGGTCATGTCTCCTAAATTGTCTTGGAGATAATTGATACTCTAATAGATGATTGCCTCCTGGCGAGCCTGTTTTGGATCCTTAATAAAATAGTGCCCCAAATTAAAACCACGTGGAATGAAAATATTCTTATTTACCTCCTTAAGGAGGGAGGCATTGAATCCATGATACATAATTTGATATGAAATTTCTCCAATCATCGGGTGGTTAGGTACATGATTTGGTAGAAAGTAGGGTGGCCCAGTCACACGAAAGATCCTAATGTAAGTGTAATTCTCTTGAACATACCAATTGCCTATGTGATTAATCAACTATTTTGAATCTGTAGACAACCTAGGACATTCCTTACAAAATATAATATGATAACATCTGGTCAGAAAATGATCACAAATATCATAATATATTTTCTTGTACTTGTGTTCTCATAAATCCTGGAAGTATACATGGACTAGAGCCTCAAATATCTTCCATCTTGGACTTAACCCTGGGAACATATTGCTAGCACAAATAACATCAATCAAATAGGAAGCCATATTAAAGGTAGGGATAATGTCGAGTGTTTTCTTTTCCTAGTGGAATTTTTCAATCATCATTCCTAATTGGTTCAACAAAATGCCTCCCTGATTGAACATCTTACCCGTCATGACCATTATGTGAGCCAATAGAATCCATGCATCTAAAAACCTCAAACAATCCTTTTCCCCATATAAACGACATATTAGAACCATCAAATGCATACATGTGTGGTTCTCTAAGATTGGTTATGGCATACCATCCACTAGTTATGTTAACTATTTTCTTGTCCTCCTTACACCATATA
This sequence comes from Picea glauca, assembly GCA_000966675.3. Classification (NCBI taxonomy): domain Eukaryota; kingdom Viridiplantae; phylum Streptophyta; class Pinopsida; order Pinales; family Pinaceae; genus Picea; species Picea glauca. The sequence goes on along the minus strand of JZKD02S1892823.1, from coordinate 55,547 downwards.
GATAGAATTTTCCCAATGTCCTTTTTATAATAGAAATAATTAACAAAGACAATGTTTAGTGAGACCTCGAGTTTGTAGAATTTATAGTATGTAGCTAACTGTTCTAGCATAAAGGTACCAACAAATTTTCCCAAATCATGAAGAAACATACCTCTATCTAGGAGAGTTTGGTAAATAATCAATTCTATGGCCCAAGAGCAAGGAAATACCAGCTCTCTTGCTGCAATAGAGTGCAGTCGATACCTTCAGATATTTACAAAAACGTTTTCATCAACTTCTTTGACTACTAGGTCACTATGGGGAATAGTACTTGGGTAATCTTTAATCTTAAATTTCAGGAACAAATCATTCCATCTTGGTAAAAGCATTGTTGAGATAGTATTAGCCTCGACATACTTGAATATTGGATGTAATAAAGGTTCTTTGGCAGTTGGAATATAGATAACTGGAATGTAATCATCCATTACATCATCGAACTTGTCCAACTTGTTCAATGAACCATCGTATTTTTCTTTTTGTTTCCCCTTAGGCGTTTTAACTATAATATTCACCAGAATATTCCTTGGGGGGCATCTTATCTACATTCATAAACCAATTACGACGCAATAAATAATGTTTTGACAACATCGTGCTTTACAATTTCTCAAAATACACTGCATATGCAGTGGGGGTTTTGAGCAGATATATGTCAAAACCATGGAAGGAGCATTGGACAACAGTAAATAGTGTTTTTTAGGTATTTGCATGGCACTACTAGTTATATATTGTGCTACTAAGGAATACTAGGATTGGATAGAGTGTTGGCCATACACACGTTCGTTGATGCAAACTAGGCCAGAGATATGCATCACAGAAGATCTACAAGTGGGTATGTCTTTAACCTATTTGGAGGAGCAATCAATTGGATGAGTAAAAAGAAGAATGTAGTGGCACTCTCAACTACAGAATCTGAATACATGACAAACACTCATGCAATCAAAGAAACAATATGGTTACAATGATTGTGTTCAGGAATTGGGTTGGTACAACAAGTTGTAAGGATAGATTGTGACAAACAGAGTGCAATCTTCCTGGAAAAGAACCTGACTTATAATTCAAAGAAAAGGAAATTTATTTTTAGTACCACTTTTTTAGAGACATGGTTGAAGGCAAGAAGGTGTTGTTGATGAAGGTGAATATTTCAAACAATGTTGCATATTCATTGACAAAGTTTGTGAGCACTAAGAAATTCTCCTAGTGCAGAGAAACAATGGGCATTGTCGCACTAGATTGTTGACTATTTAATCTTGTGACCCCATGTATACAAAAAAAACAACAATTGGGGGGTCATGGGGGGGAAATCCCCCTTTTTATGGGGGGTTGCAAGGGGGCGGAGCCTTCAATTGTTTTTGGATGGTTTTCAGTACACAGTTTTCACTTTTGGCAGTTTTGTGGTGCATGGATAGATTTGTGGCTTAGCCATGGTTTTATAATTCAGGTTAACAAATTAGGGTTGTATTCTAATCTAGTGTAATTGTAATGATCCCAAGCCATTATGCCAAGATCATCACGATTTTGGTGTCTTTTTAAACTTTTTTTGGTTGTGGTATTTCATCAAACACTTTGTTGACTTACTTGTTTACATGTGTTTACTTGTTGAATGGCCTCTTGATTTCGGCCTTAGGGTTTACTGATGTGTTTATATGTGTGTTATAGCAAATAACAAGAATATATAACCATGGAACATACCTCAACCATATTCAATATGATAAACAAGCCAAAACATCTCAAATCTACTTTTATTCATGAAATAGAGAAACCTGCTACAATGAAGATGCCGATATGGAATGCTCAACAGATGGCCAAGAAGATAGACAATAGAGTTGCTACAAAATTCTCCAATAGGATACTACAATAAGCCTCCAAAGGTTGGATATACAATGAAGACTAAATACGAGTAGATCTGGGCCGTAAGAATGCTAAACCCCCTAGCAGAAAGGTGCCACGCCCTACTGGATAACTGAAGCTCCTCAACAATTCGGCCTTGCTTCCAAAAGTGTCCAATCACCCCTAGAAATATGCCAACTGATAGATCGAGAAACTGTAAGGACAACCTAGGTGCCCAAATCTCCAAAGTCACTCTCAAACCCTGTGGATCTTAACTCCTCCAGTGAATGGTGCACCCCCCTGGATGCCTGAAACCTTAGATAATCCGGCTTGGGTGAATGAGACCTCCAAACCTCCTGAAACTCTCCAAAATGATAGATCGGGCAATCACAAACCCCTAGAATAAGTTTTAAGGTCAGATATGAGGTATAGCCTCCTATATCTACAAATCATTGAATCACCAAATCATCCTCTCTCTCCCAAAGCCATCCCAACCTCTAGATGATGATCTAGTTGTGGTAACTTCTCAAGAATGGACTAGATCTAATGTCCAAAGCCCTGCAATGAATACCCAGGTGATAGAATCTCCAAAAGCCCTACCAATCACCTACAATGAATCTCTCTCCAAGAATGGTGTGCCCCCCCTTGCTGGAAACCCCCAACTGGTGCACCCTCTCTCTATCTACACAAGTAACTAATGTGGAGTCCTCTTGCAACTGATTAGATATGGAACTAGAATGGTGTGGGAGCGTATTTCATCTCCGATACCAAGCTTGGGACAAGCTAGGTGGAATATTTCACCACCAAATTGTCTTCTAGGGTTTGTTAAGTCAAAACCCCCAATGATGGGCTCACTAGCTAAAAGCCAGATATCAAAAGATAATCGTACATGAATAATGAGTAGAGGCCCTTGCCTTTCCTTTATACTTTTTGTCTCCACTTGTCCCTCCAAATTGACTTTCATTTTATTAATATTTATTTAATTAATTAAATCACTTTAATTAATTAATTAACCTTTTTACCTCTAAAATTTGCCTTATCTCTCCTTGTGGCTTCCCTGGCCACTGAAAGTCACTTCTAGCCATCCCATCTTGTAGTATTGCTCCTCTCGATTCCAATGAGCTATTACACTGAGAGGTTCCTCCAAGTAATGTGCCCAAAATGACCTCTTCAGTGAATTTAATTGACTTATAGCTCAAAATAGTGAAAATCGTGGAAATCATTGGAATGCAATGGAACCAAAGCCAACCTGTGCAGAATGGCTCATAAAGATTAGATATGATGAGAAATGAAATGTGGACCTCACAATGCCTCTCAATAACCCCCGTACTCTCTATAACACCCATCTGGATACTTTGGTCATCATTAACCTTTGCACTGTGATGATGTCCCAAAGTGGGGACATTACAGTAATGTCCCTTTCTGAGTAGGAGCTCCAGAGAGGAGGTATTAATAGTATAAAAATTCATGTTAGACTATATCCAGGGAGATTCAGGGGAAAACAGGGTCACTTGATGTTACTTTACTAGAGGATGTTATAATTTCAATGTGACATTAAGTGAAAAGTGGGTAAAAGAGCCTTTAAGTGATTTTGAGCTAAAAATAGAAGGGCGAATGAGTGAGGTAGATAAATTTAGAATTCAACGGAAAATTAGTGTTTTGGAAAGGTATATGAGGAGAAAAGCGACATGATTCCAACATTTGGACCAAAGTTTCATCGGGACATGACCCTAGTTGAGTATTGTGGACTCAGGCTCAGGAACCGTCTCAGAGATACTCAGAGGGGAGGAAAACAACAACAACAACATGGGCATAACATAGACTTCATCCAAAAAGTTGGTAAAATCACTATACCTTCTTTCAACAAATCATCCAAATGCACTGCCAGAGCTGGGGTACAAAAACTGGACACGTACTACAACATCAACTAGATGAATGAGACTGAGGCCATCAATTTCACTACCCTATATTTGGAGGGTGAGGTACATGAGTGGTGGCATCATGGACTGGTGACGTTGGGTCACAATCACATCACTTCTTACAGGGAGTTCACAAAGAGGATCATGGACATGTTTGATAGGAGGGATCCAAAGATCCATTTCAGTGACTTAGCTTAGTTGAGGCAGACTGACATGCCAGAGGCATTCATCACAGAGTTCCATAGGGTATCCATGGTGATGACAGATATTTCAGAGCCCAAGTTGGTCATGATTTTCACAAAGGGGATCATAGAACCCTTGAGAGGATGGGTAAATGCCTACAAGCCTCACACATTACATGATTCCATCATACGCACTAGATATCTAGCAGACTCAGTGCCAAAAACTAAAATTTTATCCGAACCCTTTGTGCCATAGAAGGATAGAGACAGGAAGCCATTCCATAGAGAATGGAAGGGCAAGGAGAATTTGGATGATGAGACAAGGCAAGAGCTTATGCGGAAGAATCTTGGATTCACCTGTAAGGACCCTTGGGTCCCCGACCATAGGTGCATGGGAAAAGCAGAGATTCATTATATTGAGGTGGTAGTAGATAGTGTCAACAGTGGGAACAAGATAGTGGATCCACTAGCACAGAGGAGTAGCCTCCACAGAGACCACCGACACCGGTAGGGGCCCAACCACCCATAGTACCAAAGCCTCGTGAGAAGGCTAACAAATGAGCACCAACAAAGGGAGGATTCATAGCAACCCTTTCTAGTATTCTTAGGTATGACACCCTCTGGATCATAGGGACTATTCAGGGACTTCAGGCAATTACCCTGATAGATGGTGGGGCCACCCACAACTTCACTGATGCTTCATTGGTATCGAGGTGAGCACTTCAGACACAGGAGTTTGATGGGTTTGATGTTGCAGTAGTAGATGGCCACGCAGTGGATTTTATAGATAGAGTCCCAGACTTGGAGGTAAAGCTAGGTAACTACACCGTGAGAGACACATTTTATGAATTTGACCTATCTGACACAGATGTGGTATCAAAAGTCTAGTGGTTGATCACCTTGGGCAAGATCATGACCAACTACCAAACCCTTGAGATGGGGTTTAGAGACATTGAGGGGAAGGGGATTGCGTTGAGGGGCATGTCGATAGGAGCACCCAGGATAGTTTCAGCTAAGAGGATAGAGAGGATCTTCTGGAATGGGGAGGTATCTTATGCAACAGAGTGATTGATCACCACATGAAGGGATTCGTATGGTCAACAACAATATCAGACATAGATCAGGACTTTGTTGGGGCGACATCAACAAGTTTTTGGTCCAATTCCACTAGGGAGACCACCTCACAGGGACTTTGAACACACCATTGAGTTGGAGGAGGGTGTTAAACCCATGATTACGGCACCCTATCGTCATCCTCGGAGGTTCAAGGATGAGATAGAGAAAGAAATAAAGGAATTTCTAGCGATGGGACACATCAGACCCAATAGTATCCCATTCGCTTCTTCAATTGTCTTGGTATTTAAGAAGGATGGTACCATGAGGATGTGTAAAGACTACCGGGATTTGAATAAGAAAACCTTAAAAAACTGGTATCCTATCTCATGCATTGATGAGTTGATGGACTAACTGCATGGGGCAGTTTTCTTCTCTAATATTGATCTACGGTCTAGATATCATCTCTAAAGAAGAATGGGGCAGAAAAGCTCAAGACCAAGTTCTATGGGCCTTACAGGATCATACATAGGGTAGGTGAAGTTTCCCACAAGTTATAGCTTTTAGACATTGGGAATTAGATTCACAATGTGTTCCACGTTTTTTGTCTCAAGAAAGTCGTGGGAAAATTCATCAGCACTTCAGAGGAGCTTCCACCTTTGGATGAGGAGAAGTATCTAGAGTTGGTTTCGGAGGAGGTATTGTAGTTTCGAGAGTGGATGTTGAGGAGAAGGGTCATCAGGGATTGTTTGATCAGATGGAGAAGGCTCCGAGTGGAGGATGCTACTTGGGAGAGTGAGCAGGTTTTGCAACACCCTGATTGGTATTGCTTGAGCACAAGCAATCTCGACAAGGGAGAATTGTAATGTCCCTTTCGAGTAAGAGATCCATAGATGAGAGCTTAGTAGTCTAAAAATCCCTATTAGACTATAGCCAGGGAAATTTAGGGGAAAACAAGGTCACTTGATGTTACTTTACTAGAGAATGTTATAATTTGAAAGTAATTTTAAGTGAAAAGTGGGTAAAAGAACATTTAAGTGATTTTGAGCTAAAACTAGAAGGGTGCATGAGTGAGGAAGCTAAATTTAGAAGTCAACAGAGAATTAGGGTTTTGGAAAGGTATATGAGGAGAAAAGCGACCTTATTCCTCATTATGCTGATTTGTGATTTGAGAGTGAGCTTTGAGGCGACTTCAGAAGTTCAGGTGAATCAATGACTTTGTGGATTCTAGGAGGAATACACCCAGAGGTTGATTTCGGTATTGAGATACACACCCTAGTCACCGGGGAGATCATATAGATCTTCCATCGATATTTAGCAACAGTTACACATGTTGCAGCAGCAAGTGTGTACTTATTTAGGGTGGGGGTGCAACTTCTGAGGAGACTTGGAGATTCGACTTGTCCTATCCAAGGAGAATCCATAGATTCCCTTCCAACCCAGTTAAGAGTAAGGCATGGCACATCTATTGACCAGTTTCTCACCATATTCCAACGGACAAATCATTAGGGGTGCAATAGTTGTCCATTGAGGGTGCAACTCTTGAGGAGACATTCACATGGCTACCAAGATTTCATCAAACTTGAGCCAGGGAAACCCTCCCGACCCATTACAGAGGAGCCTAGGGTGCTCATTTTGATACTATTATAGCCATATTCTGACAGTGGAATCTCTAGTGCGCAATTATTTCCAGGAGTTGGGGCGCAATTCCCTAGGGGGGTCCATCTTGGGTCTATACATATCAGCAGAGGGTCGATCTTCAGTCATATAAACACCGAGAGTGTGTATGAGGTCAGGGTGCATTGTTTGAGACAGATTCCAGGCAGATCCGAGGAGTTTATCCACTAGGGTTAACTTTATAGTCTTGCAACAATTGTCGTATGAGTTATCGTAGCATGCAGTAGATTCTACAACTCATCTATTGATCCAACATCATTCTTCTATTTCTGGGTATCGTTGTTTCAATTTGCTTATTGTATTGTGGCTAAGATCCTTTTGTCTCCGATCTAGCCAAGAGATTTATTTTACTTAGCCACATGCGACATTGTACCTAGTCATTTTCATAATATATTGTGCTGGCCCTTGAGCAAGTTTTGGGGAAACTTTGGTCATTTTTAGCCCACTTTTGGACTTCGACACATTGATCAAAGTAGGAGAACCTAAGCGGAGCTGAGATCGTGGATATCACCTATTTTGAGGGTTATTTGGACCCAGTAATGGGTCCTTTAAGGTTTTGTAACGGGTTTATGGGATGTCTGCCCATGGGTTCTCCCCATGTTTAGGCCCTATTGTAATATTTTGAAAAGTATAAATAGATGAATGTATTGTAGAAGGAGGGCATGTAGTTCTGTGTGAAACATAGTTCTTTGTGAAAATGAATGTATGTGCATTGAGGCTTTGTGCTCGACTGTGATTTTGTAGAAGGTGCAAAGTGTTGTGATAAGAGATTTTGCCTCTGTGCATTCGACCTAGTTTTGGAAGGAGGATCTAGTGCTTAGTGCGCAGATCTCATGTTTGGTGTGGAGTTCGACTCTGTGGCTTAGTGCACAGGAGTGACTGGATGTAAGATCTTAGCGAATAATAAAGAGGCAAAGTGGTTTGTGGATGTAGCCCCACCCTGAGGTGAACCACATATATCTAGTGTCTCATGGTTTGCTTTGTGCAGTGTCTTTTATGTTATGCATTTGATTAGTGATTTGGTTATGATTTGTAATGAATATATATGTTTTTACTTAAGTATTTCACTTATTATTAAGGGTAAATGAATGCTAGACTTAACTAACAGTGCAAAGTGTTGAGTGCTCATGGTACACAATTACTTGTGGTTATTGCTCTTATCTATCTTCTAGTATGATTCGCGGCATTAATTAGGTTAAGAAACCAATGCATGTCACTTCTTAAGCATTAACAAAATATTATGTGAAGTGATCTTATCATAGATTCGTGTCCCAGCCTGGTTACAAACACCTACATCCTGTAACACCCCCTGCTTCTACCTCGGGTGAGACTTCACTTGCTTTGCAAGTGTTGCCGAAAGGGTCGGTTGTCAGGGTTTTGTTGGTGCATTGTTAGCGTTGAACCCTGGATCTTCCCCTTTGCCAACAAATGGTTCCGTTGTCGGGATATGAAACTATGATTGTTGGGAACCGAAGTAAAGAAAAAGAGAAGCTCTGTGCATATATATATCGCTGAAATGTGCAATACTCTACTTGACTTGTGAAGCTTTGTGCTAAGAAAGTAAGTTGATCTAAAGAAAAGATGAAATATTCTAAACAAGTAAGGTTTGTGCTTTGGCAAGAGAAATATAAGTGAAAAATTTTGTTTTGAAAGCATGAATTTAAGTATGTTTAATAGATTTTGTCCTAGTCTAAAGGTTAGAGCATAGTTGAAAGAAACAGTTGAATTGCGTAAATTTAATGGAAATGAAGAAAGATATGTTATTCCTATGCATAGAAAGAATTTTTGGACTCATAAGTGGATCTAGGAACGTAGAAAGAATTTTTGCAGATTGCAGGTCCAACACTATGATCCTAGGGGAAGTGCGTAGTATAGAAAAGATTGGGGAACATTTAAGTGAAAAACAGGATTGACTTTGTGTTATAATTGCAGAAGGCCAAGACATCTTTCTAATGAATGTCCTAGGGTAGGCCCTATTTGTCTTTGTTGTAAGGTTGTTGGTCATGCGGTTGAGGATTGTCCAAGGATTATTGCTAAACTTGAAGGGATGGGCATAAAATAAGAAAACTACGAAAAGAGTCAAGCGACTAAGGGTGTGTTAGAAAGTCATAAAGAGAAAAAGTCAGAGGAAGTTTAGACTAAGTTATTATAGTTGGAAAAAGAGATGGATGTTCATCAACATGTCATTTTACCAGAGAGCCCGAAAGAAAAACAATGCATAAGTGCAAGAATAAAATATTTTGACATAGACTGTATAGTCCTGGATGAAGAAACACAAGTGAATATTATGATAGAAGAAACTTAGGAAGTTTTGGGAAAGCCTGTTGTGGTACCTTCTTTAGGAATTATAGGCTTGTTTAAGGGAAATATGATAACTTTATGTGGAAGAGTAACTATTGTACCTATTAATGTTCATGGAACATCAACTGAGGAAGAATTTGAAGTCATTATATTTGTTGAGGACAATGCCCCTTTCCCACTTTTGTTATGTAAAAATTGGATCGAGAAGGATCAGATCAGAAGGAAAGCAAAGGAAGAGGCTAGAGAAAAGAAAAAGCAAGAATTAAGGGATTTCATAGCCAGGAAAATAGACCAACTAAGAGAAGAACGAGAGGATAAGTCGAAGCAACATAGCAAAGTAACAACGCGGGAGGGACAGAAAGAAAAAGAATTAGCTACCAAGGTTGAAAGAACGCAAGAATTCTTGAAGGACCTATATATCCAAGAGAGAATTCTGCCCACTCAGGAAGTGTTAAGAAAATGAATATTAACTTCAAGACCTTTGAGGGTACCTCAACAGTGTGAAGCCACTATGCTAGGGGAAGATAGGAATGAAAATGGAGAGAGGATTCTAGAAACAACTAAAGAGACTCAGATAACAGGAAAGAAGGAAAGGAAGCTCAATAAAAAGAAGACTGAGTTGGAAAAGCTACAAGAATTTACAAAAACTAAATGGAAGACTTCGCCGACCAGAACCTCACATGAGACGGGTTCTCATAATTTGAACCTTGCTGGAACAATAGGTTCGTGCATATTTGGAATTCACCATGGCGAAGTTATATGACCGTTGGAGGTGCCCTGACTGTTAAAATGAAGCTCTGGATTGGTTAGGAAACAAATTTATGGGATTACAGACTGCTTTTGGATGTTGAGGCCGTGCCATAATGGATATATTTACATTAAGGGAAGTTGTTTCCTGTCTGTTTGAATATCCATCACGACTGCCTCGCTTATTTAAATCGTCGAATGTTGCGCTAGGACCACTTTTTACTACCCGTGATTGACTGAGCTAAGACAAGAACTGTCCAAGTGGTGAACTGAGCTGCCTTTCGTTATTTGGAAGTATACCCCGCCTGTATGTCTGTCTACCTAGTGTCTGTTAAAATCTAGAATATCAAGCGAACCTATCGACCTTAAGAAATCTGTCAAAGAAGTTCTTAGGAAGCTCATGGCTGACAGACCTGTATCCGAAGGTATTCAGGCGTCGTTGACTAGGGGACTGCATGCTTCCCCTTCAACCAGATGTCGTTCCACCCGCATCAACCCTGTAACTGAGTAGAGAAGTAAGCACCACAATGATCTAGCTAAGGCGAAGAAGATCTTGTCGATTCTACCTGAGTATATTTTGCCTCTGGCCAGCATTGTTAACCGTGACAATATCCCTCGCAATTGAGTACCCCGTGTTCATTGTGTACATTCTGAAAGGAATTCACATAGTAGGGAGTCAGTTGGGGCAGATCCTGCTGTTGAACCACATCAAATTCAACTTAGGAGACAGGAAGAACTACGTCATTCTCGCTCCTCATCGTTACTTGACTAAGACAACCGGAAATAAATCTCGCCTTATACCGCACCCATGGATCAAGGGGTTGGTGCAGTCAACCGTGTTGAACATAATCAAGATTCCCCATTTTGGCCACCACCAGGAGGTTAACGCTTACGTTAAACTCCTTCTGTCGTGATATCATGGGGGATATCTATGGCTCGTCAGAAGAGTTATTTTGGATCCAACGCTGATCCACCAGATCATAGGTTTAAGTTTTAAGGGTCCTGACCCACAACAGTTCTATCCAGGAAAGACCTCAGACCGCTCATTAGCACAGCACATTAAAGAATCCTATGGAGAGGTAGAAAAAGGGAAGCGAGGTTACAAGGTATCCTCCATACAGGATGGCGCAATGTGGCTTTCTTGTAAACTCTTAGCTGGAAATCTAGTGAGGAGAATTGCCCCGCACAGGTCACCGGGTTCATGGTAGACCTCGTAGGAAAGTGTGTGGAGGGCATGCAGATGAACTCAGTGAACTACCTCATCAACGAATTAGAAAAGGATTGTCGTGAAGCCCAGGACTTGGGATATGAATTTCACTACAGCTGGTTGATCATCTTGATCACATTTTTCGCTTGGAAAATGCATGAAGGAGATACCTTCCCAGATATTGAACCAATGAAGCCATTGGTCGCTCATTTTTCCACCCTATGGTATACCAATGACATGAAGAAGCAGTGGCACTCTAATGTCATGTTTCATAAATATTATCAGCAGTTGAAGGTCGCCATTGAATCATTCCCGCGTATGACACCGCGTATCCTGCATTAGTACCGGCCCATAATGAAGTTTTGCATTGATCCCCACTTCATTTACATCACCGTGTGAAGAGATGAGCATCACAAAGAATTACAGTCATAATACAAGATCACGGATGAAGATATGGAGCATATTACAAACGAATGGCCAAAGGAATTTCTTGTACCTGTCACTGATGCAAATTTATCTGACACTAACACTATAGGAAGCCCGATGGTCATGTGAGCTGATCATGTCGGACAGTCCAGTGGGACGAAGAAGATAAAAAAGCAGGTTCAAGTCCAGGACATAGAGAGTGATGAAGAAGACAAGAGAAAACTTCTGAAGATAACGGGTTGTTGGCAGCTCCACAATATTTTCACCTTTTAAAGCAACAAATAATAATTCATATAGTTGCCTACGCTTTGTCATACAAATATTTCTATTTGAAGGTGACTTTTCAGCTGTAAAAGGGTGTTTCGATTGTTCCTATTTTATTTTCATTTTCATGCTTCATTTATGACTGAAAGCATGAATGAAGCATTGAAACTTATAATTGTATTGCAATTGTATCTAAGGCTTATGTCTCTAGAAGGGTAAATGTTCTTACAAATCTTTTAAGGAATGTTATTTTGCTTTGAAGCTTATCTTATATCAATAAAATAGTTGTTTTAAGTTGCTCATGGATTATGAGATACATCCTGAGTACTTTAATGATACACCGAGAATCGATTGGCAATAGACTATGGGTTTGTTTCATTTATAATTCTTGGTAAATCATTTTTCATTTCAAATTGTCGTTATGCTTTGGTTTGTAAAACACCTCTTCTCCTAACCTTAGAAAATCAACTCCACCCTTTGCACAATGATGAGATTCAAACACACCCGGTTGTATCTTGTACTCTGTTTAAGGTGGCAGATTGAATCGACAGATCCATCATTCCAAGTTAAAGTCTTGGGTTCCATTCTATACTCTTGGCATTCATTACACAAAATGCATGATTTTCGTTGTATGAAACCCCTTATGCTCTCATTTTGGCTGCTAGTTTTATTCCTTTGGTATTTTCTCTGGTTGCCTCTGTTTGTGAAACCCTTCATGCTCACAGTGAATTTTTGTCGCCTTCGTGCCCACCTGTCCGGAACCTCATGGGCCCGGTCATCTGGATTGAGCCAAATGGCCCCCAGACTTTCCTACTGTGTGATGATGCAAGAGAAGACCTTAAAAATCAGGGTTGGGTTGTGTTTCTTGAGAAGTTTCAAGGTTATAATTTACAAGCAGCCAAAGAGTTCGCCCTCATGTTCGATGGGTGTAGAGATAAACTGGGCGACATTCAATTGGAAATCACCGAGGAATTCCTGAGTGAGGAAACACGTCTTCCCCTTTCCGGCCAAAAATGGTTTAAAAACTCAAAGCTGGATGAGGTATCGTGGGGTTTGTTCTTCACCTCCTGAAAAATTCAGTGCTACGACAAAGGTATGTTGATTTCTCTGTTGAAAGATAGATGGCATGGGTTACTGGTTGTGTTAAAGCAATTTGTGACTTGTGAAGGCCGCTACAACCTCGTCTTCCTTTATCATATAAGATTACTCATGCAGTTTATCGGTTTCCAGTTAAACATGCCTTTTTACTGATGGAGGAGTTTATATAAAATGGCTAAGAGATATAAAAGGCAGAGTTTGAATTCCAGTTTATTCCACCAAGGGTTAATTAGGTTGTTGTTAGTCCATCATTTGAATCTACAAGGTGACGATTGGGATACTTTCCTAACTCGCAATGATTTTGTTATATTAAACCCTATAGAGATTCTTGTGGTTGATAAGCCTATGTTGGAAAGGCCTCCTGGTCCTTCCAGTGACAGACCAATTTTCTTATGCAAAGAACATTGTGATAAGGCTACGCTCGATGAGCCTATGTCCGAGCAACAGGCTGTTGACCCTAGGGTCATTAAATCTCCTGAGCGTGAGTAGTATGTTTGCCCTAATACCATTGCAAAGACCGTAAATAAGCACTCGCGCAAACTATCAAAGAACAATTCGGATAGAGGGTTTAATAACAAAAGAGCTAGGAGATTAATCTCGAGGAGCTTATGAAATAAATCAAAATCTCATGTGAGCTCAATAAAAGTGATCGAGGTTCATGAAAGCTTTGATTCTGAGAACGAAAATTTCTTGGCAGGGGAAGACCCAAATTACCCTAAATCGGATCTCAGTCAGACTTATGATTTTGTAGATAACCTGTCACCATGCCTGAAACATAACAATTTTTTTCCAAGGATCAAACTCAGTAAAAAACCCACAGTGGATAGTGGTATTTTTTTGACGCATAGTCATGTGTTTCCTCAACCAATTGTCCCAGATCTATAGTGTGAAGTGTGTTTACATTGGATAGGAAAATATTACACAGATGTTCTTGTATTTCAAGTGAAGATCAAGACCCTTGCAGCTCAGATTGACTCATTAACAAGTGAAAACCACGAACTCAAAATCAGTGCACAAAGGCAAGGAAAACGCTTGAAAAGGACTGGAAATGTCATAATAAAAAATGTTGAGTGTGTCAAAGCAGTGATCAACTCTGAGATTTTATGAGTCGAATTTAGTATTCAGTTGGAAAGGTAAGATTTGTTTTATCTTAGTTGTGGTTTTATTGTTATTTTTCTAATTAATATGGATTGAATTAGATTTCTATTGTTTAAAATAAGACTAGCTACATAATCAACAGATTATGTAGCCAGTGAAATCTCATGTAAAATTTTGGAAAATATTGGTTAAATAAATATTTAATTTATTCATTTCGTTTTTCTTTCAGGATATGATGTATCTTGTGGTGATATCATAAGCTGGAGCATTTATGGACTTAGTTAATCAGTGATTTCCTTTTGGTTTATTTTGTAAATCAAAACAAAAACTTTCATAATTTTGGAGATACAGTTTGATATTGAGTGGCTTTATGACCCTCTATTTTTGTAATTTTGAGATCCTTTTGAGATATGATCCTATCTTAGAAGATATGATGCTTAGTTTACCTGAACTCTTTAAATACACAATATTTTTTAATAGAAGACATCTTTGTTGGGACAAAGAGATGGACGGGTGACTCCAAAACTTAATGAAATAACATTTTACACATTTTGGCTTTAGCCTTCTATTTATAATGTTATCATTTTTGTTTTGTTATGTCTTGATACATGTATAGATCTGATATATTTAGATTAAAGGATCTGTGATGTGCAAGATATTATATTATAAATACCATCTACAATTTTCTTCTCAAAATATAAATGTTGTGATTATTTTTTCAGTTAAAACGACAGGGTTTATCTCTCAATTTTGATTGAAAAATGAAATGTAAAGATTACTTTCATATTTATCTTATAGTAATTATGTATAATTATGAGATTACAGGTTTATGTTGGTGTCTCCGCTTCAGTCGTTAACACCCAAACTGCCAACACATTGTTCTGAATTTATTTAGAACAGTCTTAAGGTTCATTGCAGGTTTCCCTCTTGGACATGGTAGTTCGATGTTCTCTAATCCTGAACATGCTTGGATACACATCACTAATTCACTAACAGGTTAGCTCATTTAAATCTTTCTGTCATTTTTTTTATCACTGAAATTCAAATGTATGTTTCAACTTTTGACTATCCATACGTTTCTGTTTCATAGTATTCTTCTTTATATTAGTTTAGATTTATAAAGAAAAAACGGAAAAATATTTTTATGTGCTTTCTTTATCTGCTTCTTCGAAGTAATCATTTTTTCACATAGAGTTTTGTAAGTTTAGATTAAAACTTGCAGCTTGCATATCATGTACATAAGTAATGAGTAAATCTTCTGTTTAAATATATCTACAATAGTTACATTATATGTATATACATATATATACAGTGATTGGTAATTAGTTAATTTTTTCATTTCTTTTATTCGTTTCTTTTAGGACTTTTAAATTGGCTAACGGAGCCATTAAATCCACCAGAACGAGTTATACCAAACGGATTGGGTTATTTACCCAACCCTAGACCGGACTTGTTCTTCCAGTTGATGGATGGTCATTTTCGCCCATCAACACGGGTTTGGCTCACCAAGAGCAGGAGAAGTCAAATCAGAAGGATAGGGAGGAGGAGATGAAGGAGAAGAAGAGGAAAGGAGGAGGCGAAGCTACAATTGACCTCCCTACATCCCCAGTTGTAGGAGTTAGAAACCCACCACCTGAAGATCCCCCGATTGGGATAGTGAACCTGTTATAGGATAAATTCGTAGGTGTGGACACTAACCGATCTCCCTAGATCCACCTGGATCGAGAACAAAGCAAGACAGAACATGACTCTTTCCCTAGATTTTGACCATTGAATTAACTAGCAGGCAAGAATAAATAACATACCTTATTATCGCTTCCTATGGTCTTTGTTGCTCCCGCTTCGCTCCAGTTCTCTTGTGCAGCCAAGACCAAGGCAACACAAACCAACCAAAGTGAAGATAGCACAATCTATTCAACAATCAATCTATATGTATATGATCAAGGAATTATACAATAAAGTGGAAATAGATTTATGGGAAAGGGACATGCTACTGTATCATATTAATGGAAAGTAAAGATTACAACCTGAGCCTTGATGTCGCAAACTTCCTTTCGATGGCCCTTGGCTCCGACACACACACTTGCTCAATCCTTGCATGAAGAAAATCAAATCCTCTTGATAGACCTACTAGAGTCTTCAAGATGTTGTTCAATGCTGAGTCCTTCACACAATTCCTTCACCAATTCTCCAATGAATCTTGCTTAACCTTTTCCATTAGAATTCCCTCAATATATAGGAGAGAATGAATTAGTTACTTGAATAAGAATGATCCCAAAATATCAGGGAATCCAGTACTAGGATAACCATTCGAATGCCATCTCATCCTTCTAGAAGATTCCCTTCTAGAAGCATCGAGAATTCATCTTTTTCCTCGCTTTAGAAAGAGTTCGCACCCTAGCAGTTCAACACAGTGCGAACTTCTCACACCCTGGCTTAAGGAAGCCTACGAGAATAGGTCATTCTCGTAGGCAAATGTATTAGTAGCCTACGAACCTCCTTAAAAAATGAGATTTCTGGAAAGAGAAGAAAGTAACTTTTCTCAGGAGAAAGTTCTTATGAAGAGCCTGAGTACACAATCATCAATACATCATCATGATGACCAAAATCATGGGTAATAGAATGCCCCCCAAAGTATGAGGTTGGAACCAGTGACAACCGATAGATTTTGTAAGCTGCATGTGTGTGTCGAGAACCAGGGGCACACCTAATCGGAAACCTGCGAACAACCAAGCATCTGCAGAATATCACATATATCAATTCTGAGGTAGGCATTCCCATACTCAAATCACAGGGTGATGACATTATAGACATAGGTCATGGCCACCAATCATACACTGTGGATCCATGTCGTCAAAATATAGCATAGCCACCGGAATACATTGTGAATCTATGTGAGAAATTTCAAATCAAGACGACATAGCCACGAGACATACACAGTGAATCTATGTGTCGCAAATTATACATACTCCATCGCAACCTGGATCACAAAGATGATCTCCAGGGTCTTCAATCTCGTCGCCCAAAGTACGAATCTAACCATG
>JZKD02S1892801.1:62398-77374 GCA_000966675.3 Picea glauca | reverse complement strand
TAATTGAATACATTTTAATGTTTTGGTGATGGAATCATTGTAAAACAATCCAGGAGATTGTATTTTCTTTAATTCACATAGGATTGTACAGATACTGAGAATCAACTCATATCCGAGGGTAATTTCCATTTATTGTAATAAGGATAAGTAGGATATTGTCTTAATTGTGATAGGATATAATTTGAGTAGGTTGGAGGGAAGGCTCGAGAATCCCCTCATGTATAAATATATGTAATTTGTGCCCAAATGAGGCTGCTAAAGATAGTTTTATTTTTTTGTTGAATATTATTGTTAAGGTTGTTAAAAGTCATTGTAAAAAGCTATTGAAGTTTAGTTGTTGTTGCTGAGAGTTGTGGAGAAGGAGCAGAGAGTTGTAAAACTCATGTACATATTTTTATGAATTAATATAACCAAAGAGGTTTGATTCCAAATGTATGGTGTTGTTTGTCTCTGAGTTCATTGAGTACATGTTATGTTTTCTATTTTCTATGTTTTATATGCCTGGGTGTGCATTTAATTATTAAGTGTGTGAACCTTTGATGTTGCATAAGTTTCAATTGTTTTTCTTCTGAAACTATGGTGCAAGGAGTGCACAGTGCCCACAAGGAATGTGAAGGCATAGTCTTGTCTGACTCAGAAGCTCAAAAGAGATAGCGTGAAGCATTGGAAAAACAAGTGCAAGGAGGACATAGATACTCAATGGAGTATATAAGTTGGATAAGACCCGTGCAAGGTGTGTATTGGGCTGACACTTAATTGAAGTGTTGAGGAAGGTTCAAGGAAAATGAACACAAGGAGTGCATAGGGAGATTTTTGAAAAATCTCTAAGTATGAAGCCTTTCATAATTTTAGAGGATGCAAGGAGTGCGCTAGAGGTATGAAGCACCTCAAGGAACAAGATCAAAAGAGATAGCGACCCAAATCCCTTGAAGGGAGGATTTATTGTGTTTTGAAATTCAAGTGGAAGATATTTAGTCGGGGAAGGTCCCGATCTCTTGTGACCATCAAATATGGAGAATTAGCATGGGGTTTAAACCCTTTAAGCCCTTCGGACTTCATGAAGTTTGGTAAATATTGTGTGTTGGGCACAAAGGAGATGAAACTCCCAAAGTTATGAAGTCCAAAATCGATCCCTAACCATTTATAGATAGGGTACACATGGCACTATATCTAGTAGTTCATAGTCTTGGCGTTCCAGAAGGATCGAGGTAAATATCGTTTGGAGTCAAGAAATCCTGAAGGCCAGAGTTAATATCACCAATTGGTCAGAGAAGGACATGTGGAGAGAATGTATGATATCCACTAGTTCAGAGCTCAAAATTTGTAAGGGGTTGTGTTGTAAATGCACCCAAATTCTTGAAGCCCAGAATAGATCCAAGTTGTCCATCCACCAGGATGCGTGGACCATCGATTGTGACCCTTTGCTAGTTCACTTGTTTGAGACTCCAAGAAATTTGAAGTGTGGTTCTTAGAAAACCTTTGAAGCCCATAATTTTGAAGTTCTTTCCAACCGTAAGATCACAATAGGCATTGTGGACCATTGATCCCCTTCGATGTTCAGTGATCTGAAGTCCTGAAATTTTCCGAAAAGGGAAGTTTGGCCTAGAGTCACGTGGAGGAATTTGTTGGTAACTTAGAACCCTCACAACTTTGAATTTTCACACGGGTAAAAGGAAAAGAACATATGAAGAATATTTTCGAGGGCTCAACAAGGGCCTGAGAGATGATTCATCTCCCAAATTTGAATGATCCTAGACAGGGAGGTCATGTAGGCCCTAGGGAGTGGTGGGGGTTTGCATCAAGTGGTATCAGAGCATCAAAATTTTTATGTATATAGTAGGAAACGAAAGATATTTTTATGGTATCATCAAGTGGTATAAAGAGAAGGTAATTGAAGCTCTTTTTGAAAGAAAACTTGGAACCATGCCGTTGAGAAGACACAGAGATAGACCTGTAGCAAATACAACTATGGAAGAAGAGATGAGACGACTTCATGCGGTATTGGATGCCATGTAGATGGAGTATAGAAGATCACCTGATGTTGGTGACATCAGCAAGGCTAAGAGTGAAGATTTTGGATCAGAAGAAGTTGCAGGAGAGAAAGCAACATAGGAGAGACTATTGAGGGTTTTTTTTAATGGGAGCCAATGAAAAAATGGAAGTCCCAATGTATGAAGGAAATTTAGATGTTGAAGAGATGCTTGACTAGATAAGTGCTTTGGACAAGTACTTTGAGTATGAGGATATTGATGAGGAGAAGAAAGTGAAGCATGCTATGACCATATTAAAGGGACATGCAACATTGTGGTGGGACAAATTGTAGGCTGACAGAAGATGCAAAGGTAATTTGAAAATTAAGAGTTGGGATACAATAGTCGGTAAGTTGAAAGATAAACTCATACCTAAGGACTATCAGATCAATATTTTAAGGAAGTTGCAGAACTTGGTAAAGAAAGGGTTTTCAGTGAAAGAGTACACCAAGGAGTTTTACAGGCTAAACATAAGAGGACAACATAGGGAAAATGATGAAGAAAAGGTTTCCAAGTATATTAATGGCCTAAGATATGAGATTCAAGATGAGATCAACATGATGAAAATGAAGACTATAGAGGATGCTTATCAGGTATCCCTAAATGAAGAATAAAAGTGGAACATAATTTTTTTTAGAGAAACAGAGGAAAGAATCCAAACAAAGGTAGAGGAATGGAGAAAGAGAAATTCCAGAAGCCTGGAGCAGAAGTTGGGAAGTATTACAACTAGACAGAAAGAGGAGGAATTTCTAGAGGAAACTATGGTGGAAGAAACTCTTTTCCCATAGGAAGAGGAAGAGGTAGAGAAGGAGAATTCAAGTGCTATGCATGTGGAAAGATATGAAATATGTCTTGGGAATGTGTTGAGAAGAAGAAATATGGAGGTGGAGAAGCTCACATTTTTGAAGAACAAAAGAGGAACGTGGAAACAAAAATGAAGGAAGAAGCAACAGAAGAAGGAAGATCCCTCATGATGAGGAAAGTTCTCATAAAACTAGAGAAAGAAGCAATAGAAGAAGGAAGATCCCTCATGCTGAGGAAATTTCTCATAAAACTAGAGAAAGAAGCAAGAGAACCTATTTAGAGGAACAATCTGTTTAGAACTTCTTGTAATACCAAAGACCGGGTATGCAAAGTAATCATAGAAATTTGGAGTATTGATAATCTGGTATCCATAGATATGGTATATAAATTGAAGTTGGAGACAACTGCACATCTGAATATGTATAAAGTATCGTGGTTGCAGAAAAGAAACCAAGTCATGGTAAGTAGACAATGCAAAGTTGAATTTAAAATGGGAGGTTATAAAGATGAAATTCCGTGTGATGTGATACCTATGGACGTTTGTCATGTTATGTTGGGAATATTGTGGAAATATTATAGAAATTTCATATATGATGGGATAAATAATAATTACACCTTGGATAATAATGGATGTAAACATATGTTACTTCCAATAGAAGACAACAGAGCCAAGGAAGAATATACTTCCTAGCATACTTCTCATGAGTGGGAAGGAACTCTTGAAACAAGTCAAGAAATACCAAGAAATGCAATTTGTTGTTGTGAGAAAGCCAAGAGTCATCCTTACAAACAATTCCATTAACATTTTTTCCTATTCAAGATCTGTTGGATGAGTTTGTTGATATTCCGGTGGACAAGTTACGTCACTCTTTACCGCCCATAAGGAGTATCAATCATCATATCGACCTTATTCCAAGAGCAAGTTTTCCAAATAAAGTAGGGTACATAATGACACCTCAAGAAAATGAAAAGATCAAGAATCAAGTCCAAAAATTGTTGGATAAAGGTTTAGTCAAGGAAATTTTGATTCCATGCACAATACCAACTCTGTTAAGTCCAAACAAAGATGGATGATGGAGAATGTGCACATAATCTAGAGACATAAACAAGATGACCATCAGGCATATATTCCCTTTACCTAGAATTGATGATTTGATGGATTGCTTGACTGGATCAAATAATTTTTCCAAGATAAACTTGAAGAGTGGCTATCACCAGATAAGGATGAGAGAGGGAGATGAATGGAATACAACATTCCAAATGAATGAAGGATTTTATGAGTGGTTAGTTATGCCATTTGGCCTAACCAATTCCCCAATTACATTTATGAGGTTGATGAATGAAGTACTTAAATATTTTATTGGTAAGTTTGTGATTGCGTATTTGGATGATATTATAGTTTTCAGTAAGAATGAAGAAGATCATTTGAGGCACTTAAATATGGTGTTGAGGAGATTGCAACTGGAGAAGATGTTGGCGAATCTAAAGAAATGTTATTTCATGAAGACATAAATTATATATCTGGGGTTTGTGATCTCTTCAAATGATTTGAATGTTGATCTAGAGAAGGTGAGGGAAATCAAAAAAATGTCCTTCTCCAAAAAGTGTGTTTGAGGTAAGAAGTTTTCATGGGTTGGTGAGTTTTTATAGGAAATTCATCAGGAATTTCAGCAGTATTTGTACACCCATACTAGACACCATAAATAAGGAGAACACATATTTTAATTGGATAGAGGAATATGAAAAAGGATTTAGAGTATTGAAAGAGAATATAGAAGAACAACCAATTTTGGTTCTTCCATATTTTAAGAAGACATAGCAAGTAAAGTGTGATGCAAGTGGAGTAGCCATTGGCAAAATTTTGAGTCAAGACAATAATCCTATTGCTTAATTCAGTGAGAAACCAAATGACACCAAGAAGAAGTATTTTTCATATGATAAGGAATTTTATGTTTTGATTCAAGCCTTGAAGAAATGGGGAAATTATCTTATCATGAAGGAGTTTGTCTTGTATTTGGACAACTAGGCTTTACAGTTTATAACCAGACAAGAGAAGTTGAATCAGAGACATGCCAAATGGGTAGAATTCATGCAAAATTTTACTTTTTTTTATCAAGCGTATTATTGGTAGCGCTAACAAAGTTGCAAATGCTTTGAGCATGATATGTTTGATTTTGCAGGAATTTCAAGTGGATACCTTAGGGTTTGAACACCTCAAGGATATGTATCAAGAAGATCCATATTTCAAAGAGGCTTATGAAGCACGTGAGAACAATTTGATAAGGGAAAAAAATTAGTGGATGGAATATATGATCAAAGATGGATTGTTATTCAAAGGAATTCGATTATGTATCCTGAAATGTTCAATGAGGGACAACTTGCTGAAGGAAAAAAATAGTGGAGGATTGGCTGAACACTTCGGCCATGATAAAAAAAAATTATGCACAGCTAAGTTATTCATACCATTGGCAAAGTATGAGATTTAATGCGAAGATATTTGTGGACAGATGTAGAATATGCCAATATACAAAAGGAAAACAACAAAACACTAGATTGTATCAACCATTTCTTATACCAGACAAACAATGGGATTCTATAAGCATGGATTTTGTTATGGGATTTCCAAGAACCTAGAAAGGGAGTGATTCAATATTTGTAGTGGTTTAAAGATTTTCAAAAAGGGAACACTTCATACCATGTCATAAAACTAGTGATTCTACTCATATATCAATTTTTTTTTTCAAGGAGATCGTGAGATTACATGGATTTCCCAGAAGTATAGTCTCAGATAGAGATACCAAATTCGTGGGACACTTTTGAAGGATTTTGTGGAAGAATCTGGGGACAAATCTATCCGTCAATTCATCATATAATCCTTAGACAGATAGACAAACTGAGGTGGTGAATCGAAGTCTAGAAAATTTGTCGAGGATTTTGGTCACTGAACATCACAACTAGTGGGATCAAATTATCCCCAAACAGAGTTTGCATATAATGAATCACCGAATAGGAGAACTGGAAAAATCCCATTCCAGATAGTGTACGAGATGCATCCAAGAGTAATTTCAGAGTTTAGAGATTTGGGACAAGATGAGTTACGAAGTGTCGGAGAAGAAGACTTTGTTGAAGAGATTCAAAAGTTTCATGATCAAATCAGGAGATAGATACAGGATAACAGATGGAAATACAAAAGCCGAATATATTAGAAAATGAGGGAGGTTCATTTCGAAGTAGAATATCAAGTCTTAACACACCTAAGGAAGGAAATGTTTCCAAAAGGAACATATAACAAGTTAAAGATGAATAATATAGGACCATGTAATATCCTTAGAAAGTTTGTTGTGAATTCTTATGAGATTGAATTACTAGAGGACATTGGAATATCATTGATATTCAATATAGAATACATGTACCCTTATATGATGG
Source organism: Picea glauca (assembly GCA_000966675.3). Taxonomy (NCBI): domain Eukaryota; kingdom Viridiplantae; phylum Streptophyta; class Pinopsida; order Pinales; family Pinaceae; genus Picea; species Picea glauca. Next base: position 71,114 of record JZKD02S1892801.1, on the reverse strand, counting down.
ATGATACAGGATGAACATAAGGTTAGGAGGAGATTTAGTGGAAGCAATAGATGTCCACAACAAAGAAGCTACAGATGGAGAAGATTATAGACCAGAGGATTGCTAAGAAGACCAAGAGGAAAATTTATTTTGAATATCTGGTTAAATGGAAAGATCATCCAGTAGAGGATGCCAATTGGATGGTTGAAGTTGATATCCAGAAGCATGGAAAAATAGTGCAGGCGCTCATGGACATGAGTCCATGAATCTTTTGTCCTGAGGAGTATGATGCAGGAGCATCGCCAACAACATTCAAAGAATACATACAGAGGAAATATCAACATCCAACATTTGTTTTCAAATTGGTTTCGATCCCAAGGAGGGCACATCATCTGAAATTTTGAAAGCATTGTAATTAAAGACATTTTAATGTTTTGAGGATGGAATCATTGTAAAAAAATATAGGATATTGTATTTTCTTTAATGCACATAAGATTGTACAGATACTGAGCATCAAGTCATATCTGAGTGTAATTTCCATTTATTGTAATAAGGCTAAGTAGGAGAATATCTTAATTGTGATAGGAGAGCATTTGAGTAGGTTGGAGGGAAGGCTCGAGAGTCCCCTCGTGTATAAATATATGTAATTTGTACCCAAATGAGGCTGGTGGAGACAATTTTATTTTGTTTATGAATCTTATTGTTAAGGATGCTAAAAGTCATTGTAAAAAGTTGTTGAAGTTTAGTTGTTGTTGCCTAGAGTTGTGGAGAACGAGAAGAGAGTTGTAAGAACTCATGTACATATTTTTTTGAATGAATATAATCATAGAGGTTTGATTCCAAATGTATGGTGTTGTTTGTCTCTAAGCTCATTGAGTACATGCTATTTTTTCTATTTTCTATGTTTTATATGCCTGAGTGTGCATTTCATGATTCAGTGTGTTTACCTTTGATGTTTCATAAGTTTCAATTGTTTCTCTTTTGAAACTCTGGTGCAAGGAGTGCACAATGCTCGCAAGGAGTGCGAAGGTAGAGTCGTGTATGACTTAGAAGCTTAGAAGAGATAGTGTGAAGCTTTGGAAAAACAAGTGCAAGGAGGACACAAATACTCAGTGGAGTATAGAAGTTGGAGAAGACCCATGCAAGGTGTGTATTGGGCCAAAACTTAGTGAAAGTGTCAAGGAAGGTTCAAGAAAGATGAAAACAAGGAATGCATAGGGATATTTTTAAAAAATATCTAATTTTGAAGCCTTTCAGAAGTTCATAGAATGTGATGAGTGCACCAGAGGTTTGAAGCACCTCAAGGAACAAGATCACAAGAGATAACGAACAAAATCCCTTGAACGAAGGAGTTATTATGTTTTGAAGGTCGAGTGGATAGGATCCAGTCAGATAAGGTCAAGATATGTTACGATCATCAAATATGGAGAAGTAGTGCAAGGTTTAAACCCTTGAATCCATTCACACTTCATTAAGTTCGAAATATTTTGTGTGTTGGGCACAAAGGAGATGAAAATCACAAAGTTATGAAGTCTAAAATTGATCCCTAACCATTGATAGATGGGGGAAATGTGGCACTAGATATGGTAGTTTGGAGGCTTGTTGCTCCGAAAGGATCAAGGTAAAAATTGTTTGGAGTCAATAACTCTCGAAGGATGGAGTTAATATCAACTGTTAGTCAGAGAAGAATGCGTGGAGAGAGTATCTAACCTCCACTACTTCAGAGTTCGTAATTTGTAAGGGGTTGTGTTGTAAAGACACCCAAAGTCTTGAACCCTGGAATAGATCCTAGTGGTCCATCCACTAGGACATGTGGACCATCGATTGTGACCCTTCGCAAGTTCTCATGTTCAACACTCTAGGGAATTTGAAGTGTGGTGCTTTGAAAACCCCCGACGCCCATAATTCTGAATTTCTTTCCAATTGTAAGATCATGTAGGTCATTGTTGACCAGTGATCCCCTTTGTTGTTAGGTGATCCATGAGTTCTACATTTGGGAGGAATGTCACATGTTGTTGTTGGAGCTCTCGAAGCCTAGGGCTCTGAAGTCCTAAATTTTTTGGAAAAGGATGTTTGGCCCATGATTTTGTCCCAAAGTCATGTGGAGGAATCTGTTGGTAAAATAGAACCCTCATAACTTTGAATTTTTTCATGAATAAAGGGCAAAGTACCCATGAATAAGAGTTTTTAGGGCTCAACAGGGGCCCGAGAGCTGATTCAACTCCCAAATTCAAACGATCCTAGGTCGGGTGGTCGCGGAGGCCCCAGGGAGTGGTGGGGGTCTGCATCATTGGAGTATCACACTCAAAATCTATGGCGTGGATTGGTCAATCATATCAAGGTACAGTGGGATAGTTATAGTCCACATTATTCTACTTGAGAGGACACATATGAGATGCGTCAGCAATTTACTTATTTATTTTGATAGTTTGATATATAGATTAGTAGAAACTATATTTATTTCTTTCATTATTAGATTATACAAACTTTGGTACAAAGTTTAAAACATGAGGGGGTGTATGTAACATCCATTTTTTCACCGGCCACATTTTTGTAACACTGATTATTCTTTGAGGACACTTGTGTGCAAGTGATCCAGTTAAAAATGGTACATTATGATTATCTGAATTGGTTTATGAGTTAATCTATGACTGAGTATTGAAATTGATATGTTATTAATATTAATGTATAGAATTAAAAGGTATTATGATGAGGTTTCCTAAGTGTGAAAGAGACATGACACAATGAGGATGTTGATGGCATTAAAATAACCCCTTGGACTCCAGATTGAGTCACGGAGTGGAAAATTGACTTAACATTGGTACTTGATTTTATTACGCATGTGTTATGATCATGATTTTAGATATGGATTTCATGTATGAAAGTTATTAATATTATTTTTGTTAGTGGATGCAGGCATGGTGATGCTTTCTAATATGACTCACATATGGATTAAAGGGGTCATAAACAGATATCATATGGATGAGGGGGAGGTATGGCAATGTCCCTGTCCCATACTAATAGCACTCTCGTTGTGACTTGAACCAAAGGTTAATGACTACCTTGATCTTGATATGTTCACGATGTCATGACGGAAGACTAAGACAATCGCTGATGAGGATTTATGAGGGGAGCATAATAAAGAATATTCCTTATTCCTGAGTAATCCCTTAGTTTGACACAAGGTCAACAAGTGGAGTGTTGACTCCAAGCATCAAACGACTTCCAAAATAATTCAAATGGTGAGTGGCACCCTTGGAGCATGTAGGTGTTACTTGAAGGGAACGTTGCATGAATAAACTAATGAGTTATTAAAAATATATAGGACCTTATAGAATGAAACAAATATTTAGAACTGATAGAAAAGAGAACATAAATTTAAACAAATTTGTAAACTGGAAACATAATGAAATTTAAGTCAAATTGTTATGCCTAATTAAATTCAATAGAAATGGTCATAAGGGAAATAAGAATAATTAAAATCTAGGAAAAGGGAGAATAAACATTAAGACATGTGACCAATGTGTGCATGAAATTAATAAAAATATTTTAATAAAAATAAATTATTCCATAAGAGAATGGGTTGTCAACTTAGAGTTAGACTCCCAAGTCAATATATACTCTAAATCATAAATAAGAGAAGATACCTAATCAAACTACAATTGTAAATTAGTTAGGAGACACATTAAAGGAGAAATTGGGGAACTAAGGGATAACTAGAAGAAAATATAGGAACTAATTGGGGATGTGAGGGAAATTGCATAAATTATTTTATTAAAAAGAAATAAAGCATATGCAACTTGAGGGAAGAGTGACATGTGTACAAGGTGAATAATATCTCAATTGATTATAAAACATTTATCTAATTATGCATGGAATGACAAGTGTCAAGGTGAAAATTCTTATAAAAAGAATGGAGAGGTAGGAAAAAAGGACCCTATTGTTGGATGACTAACGTGCTGGAAAAATTTCATGTGACTAGTTTTCTTGTGTGAGTTGGGCTGCAATATTGGTGCAAGAGGTGGTGCAAGAGGTGGAAGCCTTTCCTAGTGAGGGAAAGTTTGAGCTAGGAACCTGATTTTTTGTGTGTGACCCCTTTACAACTTAAGGGGATAAGGGGGTAGAAGAGTACCCTTAGTGTTGGGATAAAAATTCTGAAATTATAGTTTGTTTTTACCTGCTTCCAACTAGTTGTGGTATACCAGATCAACAACATTCAATTAAATCCTATAGAATAAAACAAAAAATTGTAGAAAAGAATCTTTATATATTATTCAGTGAATAAATTTTTTTGTATGTTGAATGGTGAAGTGATATCATTTATAGTGCATAAAACGAGTATATAAATTATGTAAAGCTCCGCCTCCAGATAAACAAATACCAATAGGTGCATATATATTCTTTTCTGTAGAGGACGTTGTTTGTGAATGTGTATGGACATTTTTTTTATTATTGTTCTATCTATGTGAAAATTTTTGTTACCAAATCAACCCAAGATTTTTAAAATGAACACGAAACAAGAATAGTAATTCTGGTAGGTTCATCAATTCCACATATAGCTTTTCTCTATTGTAAATTTTAGTTATGATTTTTTCCTTAGGTCAATCATGTCCTGACTAATGGATCATTGGATTCTGACAATACCTTTCATAATTATAGTTCAATCTATGTTATAGTATTTTATGTATTGACTATCTCCATGGAGATAGAGTTTGTCTTTTGTAATTTAGATTTTATGAAATTTGAGGATCAAGTCACTGTGTATACTTTGAACCCCAAAGTAAGTAGATACCCATTTCACAATTTATTTCTTTTTGTTGTCGTTATTGTTGCTTGTATTTTGGTGTCTTGATCAGAAAATGAGAGAATTAATATATAGGTTGGAAAAGAGAGATCAACATTTGGTTGAACGATCTAGCCTCAGATTTTTAATGTTTTTTAGTGGACGGTTTTTTCCACTCTCTGGAAACTAATTACTCAATTATTGGTTGCGCTAGAATTATTCAAATTACTATGACTATACGACCTCTTCACTTAGAGTCTCGAGTGAAATTTAGATTGTAGAAGAATTAAAAGGAAAGATGTCAAGGGGTTTGAGTATTAAGTTTTCATTGTGTCTGTTGACCAGCCTATTACGGTTTAAGCATCAATAACTTTTAGAGTGGGAGTTAAAATAAATTGATCATATGAATCTTTTGAAATCTAGATAAGACAATAATTACTAATCAATTTTTTTTTTAAATATAGTATATATATACACTATTCCAGTCTCTCCATATAAAAGATATATATATATAAAAGGCATACAGATTAAGGATTTATATAATGAATTTTTTTATGGTAATGATATGATTAGAGGATAATATCAATGATTTTATTGATGATTTAATCAATGAATTTATGACTTGTGCATTTAAAATAAATAAATTAATCCCCACATTGTGAATCGTAAGTAAAGTAGATGGTTTCCTTACTCCTACTCTTTGTATCAGTTAGATTGTTCCTTTAGAAATCTATATTAGACTTCCAAGAGATTACTTGATAAGATGAATTTGAATATTTTTCCAGGTAGCGTTATAAATTAATTAAAGATTGTTGATCTTGAGGTTGAAAATAGTTGCGTAAAATTTTAAGTTACCTAATTGTTCTTCTATGAAAATTTGAGTCTAATTATAATTGCTTATTACTTGTTTAGAATATAAAACACACTCATTACTAAGTTCATCAAGAGGGATGTTATACTTATGATTTACATTAATGATGAATATGTTAAGGATATTATAGTATTGATTTAAGAAAGAAAATTACCCCATGATTATCACATTAATGTTTTTATTTAAAATTTGTTAAATGTGTCAAGAGGTTTGTTACTCGTGTAGGGATTTTACAAGAAGCACAATAGCTGGATGAGAACAATGATGAACGAACACAGTCGGATGAAGAAGAGAAACAATCTGTAACAAAGCCAGTGCAACAGTCCGAGGAGAAAGTACAGGTGGAAGATATTACAAGAAAGAAAAACTCTGACGCAAAAGAAAATGAGAAAGAGAACCAAGAATAAGGGCTATCAGCAGGACAAAAGAGAACTAGGGAAAAACCTTTTGTGCTAAGAACACCAAGAAAACAAAAGGAGTTAACACTGTCACTACCACAAATATCCGATGGAGTCAAAGTAGTTGGTGAAATGTTAGGGTCTATGAACAAATTGAGGTATTTTGATCACGACGTGACAGACACAGACAAGTTCTCTGAGTTTGTACGGAAAGTGTACATGGAGAGTAAAGGAACAGGTCCATCAAGAGACCCCATTTTTTAATCGAAACAATGGATTGCAAGACTTTATAACATAGGGATCATGAACTTGCTAGAGATTCCTCATTTTGGGAGAGGAAAAGATGTAAATTCATGTGCCAAACAACTACTATCACTAATACATAGAGTCATCTAATGGATGGAGAGGCTTGTTGTTATCACTAAAATTTCATGCACAAATGGTTACAGGAATCCAACATCTTCCAACAGCTATTGGTTCACCCATGGACCAAAAATGACCAAAACTACATTTCCAAAAGGCCCAAAACTATACAATCGGCAACAAAATCAGCATGCGCTAAGAATACACAAGGAGCACGCACACATGTGCCATTCAAAAACGCAGGAAAAAGTGCACATGCGCATGATGCATGATTGTGGACGCAAAAAATCATGCATCCCTCAAAACAATTCATTTATGATATTGGTCGGCCTCCCACCCACTTGTAGTTCAGATTCCAAGTCGATTTGACATCCAAATCTCGGCTGAATCCAGCTGGGTGGCTAGTCAAATACCTAAGGGTTCCCTAAATGGCCCCTTGTTCACACTAAAATCTGGTTGAACAATGACTCAAAGTTATGCTATAAAAAGAGNGAATCGTAAGTAAAGTAGATGGTTTCCTTACTCCTACTCTTTGTATCAGTTAGATTGTTCCTTTAGAAATCTATATTAGACTTCCAAGAGATTACTTGATAAGATGAATTTGAATATTTTTCCAGGTAGCGTTATAAATTAATTAAAGATTGTTGATCTTGAGGTTGAAAATAGTTGCGTAAAATTTTAAGTTACCTAATTGTTCTTCTATGAAAATTTGAGTCTAATTATAATTGCTTATTACTTGTTTAGAATATAAAACACACTCATTACTAAGTTCATCAAGAGGGATGTTATACTTATGATTTACATTAATGATGAATATGTTAAGGATATTATAGTATTGATTTAAGAAAGAAAATTACCCCATGATTATCACATTAATGTTTTTATTTAAAATTTGTTAAATGTGTCAAGAGGTTTGTTACTCGTGTAGGGATTTTACAAGAAGCACAACAGCTGGATGAGAACAATGATGAACGAACACAGTCGGATGAAGAAGAGAAGCAATCTGTAACAAAGCTAGTGCAACAGTCCGAGGAGAAAGTACAGGTGGAAGATATTACAAGAAAGAAAAACTCTGACACAAAAGAAAATGAGAAAGAGAACCAAGAAGCAGGGCTATCAGCAGGACAAAAGAGAACTAGGGAAAAACCTTTTGTGCCAAGAACACCAAGAAAACAAAAGGAGTTAACACTGTCACTACCACAAATACCCGATGGAGTCAAAGTAGTTGGTGACCTGTTAGGGTCTATGAACAAATTGAGGTATTTTGATCATGACGTGACAGACACAGACAAGTTCTCTGAGTTTGTACGGAAAGTGTACATGGAGATTAAAGGCACGGGTCCATCAGGAGACCCCATTTTTTAATCAAAACAATGGATTGCAAGACTTTATAACATAGGGATCATGAACTTGCTAGAGATTCCTCATTTTGGGAGAGGAAAAGATGTAAAATCATGTGCCAAACAACTACTATCACTAATACATAGAGGCATCTAATGGATGGAGAGGCTTGTTGTTATCACTAAAATTTCATGCAAAAATGGTTACATGAATCCAACATCTTCCAACAGCTATTGGTTCACCCATGGACCAAAAATGACCAAAACTACATTTCCAAAAGGCCCAAAACTATACAATCGGCAACAAAATCAGCATGCGCTAAGAATACACAAGGAGCACGCACACATGTGCCATTCAAAAACGCAGGAAAAAGTGCACATGCGCATGATGCATGATTGTGGACGCAAAAAATCATGCATCCCTCAAAACAATTCATTTATGATATTGGTCGGCCTCCCACCCACTTGTAGTTCAGATTCCAAGTCGATTTGACATCCAAATCTCGGCTGAATCCAGCTGGGTGGCTAGTCAAATACCTAAGGGTTCCCTAAATGGCCCCTTGTTCACACTAAAATCTGGTTGAACAATGACTCAAAGTTATGCTATAAAAAGAGTCCATGGGTGCACTACATTTTCAAGGAATTCATTTGTATTGTTATGATGTTGATATTCTCTTGGAGGATCATCTTTCCTCATCAAGAGCATGCTAGCACCATTTTAGTTAGCCATTCATATCACCTCTAGATTGGATGTTCTTTGGATTCTCTTCACCATTTCATTTTAGTTCCTCACTTGTAATAAGAGCTCATAATTGGGGGTCCAAGAGCCCTCCCTTGGAGGAAGAGGGGACCCAAAGTCTCCCTTTGTCTTTGGTGTTTTGTTTCCACTAATATAATCCTTTCTATTGGTGGCATGAGTCTTGTTTGTTTCTTGTTCTAATGTCCTTATGCATTATAGTTTAATTACTTTTATCATTCTTAG
>JZKD02S1892801.1:37060-52442 GCA_000966675.3 Picea glauca | reverse complement strand
AAAGAAGAAGGTGGGTCACTTAGAAGCTGCCATGACCCACGCTATAGAAGAATCCATGTGAACTCTAGAATATTAGCTCACATCAACTACAAGGCACTACCATACATATGCAAAGCTGTCACAGGTTTACCAGAACTCAAAGGTGACCATGAAGGCTTATGTGATGGATGTGCACAAGGGAAGAACGTCAAGAACCCATTTCCGAAGAGGGACAACAAGGCATAAGGAGTCCTAGAACTCATTCATTCATATGTATGTGGCCCAATGCCGTCATCCTCCAATAACGAGTATGTATACTACGTATCATTCATTAATGATTATTCTCGTAAAAGACTTGGATATATTTGAAGTATTAAACAAGTTCAAGGAATTCAAAGCCTTGATAAGAGAACCCTTCGGTAAGGAAGATTAAGATACTCAGGTCAGATAATGGAGGAGAATATACCTCAGAAGAGCTCGTGAACTTCTACAAAGATGTTGGGATCAAGATCCCCAACAAAACGGTGTAGTTGAATGGAAGAACAAGAAACATACTGGAATCTATGAAGACTATGATCCATGATCAAGATCTTCCTATGTGCTTATGGGAATAAGAAACAATGATAGTTATTTAAGTGCAGAACCGATTTCCCCATAGTGCACTTGGGCTCAAGACACCATAAGAGATGTTCATCGGAAAGAAGCCAGAGGTAAGCCATCTCAAAATATTTGGTTGTCCAGTGTTTATTCATATACCGAAAGAGAAAAGAAACAAGTTGGAACCCTCCGGAAAGAAAGGAATATATGTGGGATACTGTGAGGTCTCCAAGGCCTTCAGAATCTACATACCTGGTCACCACCACATTGAAATCAACAGGGACGTGACCTTTGATGAAGAAGAAACACTTAAGAAATCAAGAAGATGCCAGCTTGAAGCAATGTATGAAGATGAACCTGTAAATCCTAAGACTACAGAATCCATGAGGGAATTTCCCAGAACTGCAGAACCTGTAAGGGAAGTCGTAACTTCCTTTGATGAGGAGACTCCTGAAGATCACGATGTATCAGAAGTTCAAGAACCTTCTCATATGACCTTCTCCCATAAAAGAAAGCCTGCTTGGGCAAGAGAGCTTATACAAGATGGAGAGAAGTATGGTGTTTCAGAAGGAACCACGAGACAGGTGAAAAAACCGAAGCCATTCTCCAGTTACACGTCTTTGATGTGCAATCTACTTGATGAAGAACCTACATGCTTTGAAGAGGCCATTCAAAAGAAGGAATGGTCAGATTCCATGACAGAGGAATACCAATCCATAATAAAGAATGATGTATGGGAAATAGTTCCTAGACCAAAAAGTAAGGATGTGGTATCATCAAAATGGCTCTTCAAAACATGTTGTTGATGGAAGTATTGAGAAATATAAAACAAGATTTGTTGCTCGTGGATTTTCCCAGAAGGAAGGCATTGACTATGAAGAGACATTCACTTCTGTAGCCAGATACACTTCGATCAGAACCATTATAGCTCTTGCTGCCAAGATGAAATGGAAGCTGCACCACATGGACGTGAAGACAACTTTCCTGAATGGTGTTATCAAAGAGGAAGTGTATATAGAGCAACCCCAAGGATTTGAGGTTGAAGACAGGAAGTCTCATGTCTGTCGATTGAAGAAAGCCTTATACAGATTGAAGCAAGCTCCCAGAGCTTGGTATGGCCGTATAGACAGTTTCTTGACAAGCTTGGGATTTACCAAGAGTAAAGTAGACTCAAATATCTACTTCAAAATTATGGATAATGAACCAGTAATATTACTACTGTATGTGGATGACTTATTCTTAACTGCAGAAGAAAATCTCATCACTAAATGTAAACAGAGACTTGCTGCAGAATTTGAAATGAAATACCTTGGTCTAATGCATTACTTCTTAGGCCTTGAGGTATGGAAGAGTCCAGAAAGTATCTTCCTTAACCAAGTAAAGTACACGGTTGAAATCTTAAAGAGATTCAACATGCTAGAATGCAAGTCCATGAATACTCCCATGGAAGTGAAGTTGAAGCTGTTGGTCGATACTTCGTCAGATTTGATAGATGCCACATTGTATGGACATATTATTGGATCGTTGATGTACCTGAAGAACACCAAACCAGACATCCGTTTTGTAGTGAACACCATGACTCAGTTTCTAGTAGAGCCCAGATGTGTTCACCTAGTGGCTGCAAAACATGTGATGAGGTACCTTAAAGGTACAATGGATTATGGTATCAGCTATGATGGAGATCATGACTTCACATTGAGTGGATATACTGATGCAGATTGGGCAGGAAGTGTTGCAGACAGAAAAATCACTTCCGAATGTTGTTTCAGTTTGGGATCAGCCATGATCTCGTGGCAGAGTAGGAAGCAATCCAGTATTGCTCTCAGCACAGCGGAAGTAGAGTACATTGCTGCATGTTATGCTAGTTGTGAAGATATATGGCTTCGAAAGTTGCTGACAGACCTATTTGACTTGGAGATGAGAGCAACCACGATTCTATGTGACAACAAGAGCTGCATAAAGATGACAGAGAATCCTGTATTCCACGACAAGTCGAAGCACATAGAGATTCACTATCATTTCATCCACGACATGGTACAGACAGGAGCCTTAAAGCTCCAGTACATTAGCATGGATAAACAAGTTGTTGATGTGTTGACTAAGCCTCTATCTCATGTAAAGTTTGAACACTTTCGAGATAATATTGGTATAGTCCGAAAGGACCCTCCCTGAAAGGGGGAGTATACATATTTTCCTTGATTTTGACCTCACTGTTAGACGTAAAGCAAGATGAGTCATTTCCTCTGACCTCGATGTTAGACATAAAGCATGACGTTGTGTGTTCCTTGCTTCTGACCTTGCTGTTAGACATAAAGCAAGATGAGTCATTGCTTCTGACCTCACTGTTAAATGTAAAGCATGACGCTGTGTGTTCCTTGATTTTGACCTCGCTGTTAGACATAAAGCAAGATGAGTCATTGCTTCTGACCTCGCTGTTAGACATAAAGAATGACATTGTGGATTCCTTGCTTCTGACCTAGCTGTTAGACGTAAAGCAAGATGATTCCTCGCTTATGACCTTGTTGTTAGATGTAAAGCGAGATGTTGATGTGTTCCTTGCTTCTAACCTAGTTGTTAGACGTAAAGCAAGATGATTCCTTGCTTCTGACCTCGTTGTTAGACGTAAAGAAAGATGAGTCATGCTTTTGACCTCACTGTTAGACGTAAAACATGACATTGTGATTCCTTGCTTCTGACCTAGTTGTTAGATGTCAAGCGAGATGATGATATTCCTTGCTTCTGACCTAGTTGTTAGACGTAAAGAAAGATGTGACTGACACTGAGCTACCAACTTAACAACTGTGACATTGAGCCAATGTAGTACTGCCAGCCTAGTGCTGTGATGAGGTATCATTTTTTTACTGATACATATTTGATGCAGATGATGATAGCATTCTTTCGAGAATGATGATGTTGTTGATGAAGAAAACTTTCGATGACTCATAAATGTGCTAGCCAATGTTTCAAGATGATATTGACGATACTTTCCTCCTTATGCCACTGATGATGTAGACCTCTCTCACCTAATGCTGTTGAAGAATAACCTTCTTGTTAAGGGGGAGTGTTGAAATAATGTAACTGCAAAGAGTATTCTTCTTATTATTGTTATTTTATTCATAGGATTAATCCCCATTGTGGATTAATCATGTCGGTAATTGTATTAGGAACAAATCCCCTTTTTCGGATTGGTCATTGGACAATTGTAATAGGCAGAATAAGAAGTCGGCCCCAACAATTAATTAAGAGCCCTAGAAATATAATAAAGGTGGGTTTACCCACCCAGATTGAGAAGTCAACCCTACCAGTGAAGAGACACTTCACTTGTGCTAGAACTTGTATAAATACAGGAGGCTAGCACCTCATTTGAACACAACTCACTTGCTCAGTTTGAGAGACAAGTTATGATCTATTACCGGAAAAGGAGAGAGGGAGAAGAGTGGCACATCTCTTGGGGAGGACTATTTGTATTGGTTTGAGTTATCTCTTGACATTGTATTGGCAATTTATGATAAGGAAGTTTTTTCTGGGTTTTCTTCCCCTAGAGGGTTTCCCAGGATAAATGTTGTGTCTCTTATGAATGTGTATTTCTCAGTGATCTTGTACTTATGTTTCTCTTATCTATTGAAATGCAAAGAACTATAATAATGGAATAAACATTAACAAGATTTAATCTTGATCATTAGTCAAAGAGGGACATGTGGAGAGAACAAATGACCTCCGCTAGTTTAGAGTTCAGAAGTTGTAAGGGATTATGTTGTAAAGACACCCAAAGTCTAGAAGCTTGGAATAGATCTAAGTCATCCACCCACCAGGATGTGTGTACCATCGATTATGACCCTTCATGAGTTCTCCTATTTGACACTTCAGGAGACCTATGGAGAGGTGTTTTGAAAATCCCCAAAGCCAGAGCTATGAACAGGGTATAGACCATTTATCTGGTGGTGGAATAGGAGTCATCCAATCATTGGATTCAGGATTCGACACTCCGAGAGAATAACATGTTGGAGAAAATAAGATTGTCGAAGCACGAAGTCCTGAAGTCATTCCCCACCATGGATTTTCAACGGGTTTTTTGGACCGTTGATTCTTTTTGTTGTTGGGAACTCCGCCAATTCATCATTCGGGAGGAATGCAGTGTAAATTTGTTGAGACTCCCAAATCCTGGGAGCTCCGAAGTCCCAAATACTTCGGAAACTTGAGATTTAGATCAAGGTTTTGGGCCCATGGTCCCTTGTAATTATTTTATCGGCTTAGGGACCCAAAAAAAATAGTTTTTGCACTTCGGGAAAGAAGGTTTACGGCCTGTGCGTTTGATTTTGAGGACTCAACGGGAGCCTGCGAGCTGATCCAACTCTCGAATTTGATCGATCCTAGATTGGGAGGTTGCGCGAACCCAAGGGAGTGGGCAGGGGGTCTGCATCACATTGTTTTAGGAATGTCTTCCTCTTTTATTCATAATTGATGATATCCCGACCTAAAATCAATCTTTTAAAACACTTTCTCCCCCTTCATTCGATCAAATAAGTCATCAATCCTCAACAATGGGTATTGATTCTTGATTGTGGCCTTGTTTAATTGACTATAGTCAATTCCAAGTTTCCACGATCTGTCCTTATTTCTTACAAATAGTACTAGTGCACCCCACAGTGATACAGTTGGATGTATAAGTCCCAAATATAATAACTCCTTCAGTTGCATGTTTAACTCTTGTAATTTAGGTGTCGACATATGATATGGAATTCTATAAATTGGTTTTGTTCGAGGTTTTAAGTCTATAGTAAATTCCAATTCTCTTTTTCACGGTAAACATGATAGTTCTTCGGGAAAAACATCAGCAAACTATGATACTATCTAAAATCCTTCCAATATTTATGTGTCACCTTTTTCATTAAGGGATAAAATAGAATACAACTTACATCCTTTGAGCATATTTTTCTTCAATTTTAGGGAAGTAATAAATCTTAGAGAAACTCCTTGTCTTTTCCCTACAATTACTTTGTTTTGTCCCAAATCATCAATTAATATTAATATTTTTGTCTTACATTTAAGTATCATGTGGTGCGATTCTAACCAATCCATTCCAATCACAATGTTGTAGGATCCCAAGGTTGTGACAAAAAGTTTTACATTTGCGACGAATTCACCCAAATTAATATTACAATCTTTAACCTTTTCTCCAACTTTTTGCTTGGCTCCTAATGACAATTCTACATATCTAAACTCATCTTCTTCAACTACCTTCACCTTAATTATTTTGAGCCCAACACTAGATATGAACTCTCAGTAGCTCCTAGATCTATCAAAATACTAAACTATTGATATAAAATCATCCCCGAAGTCTCGAGCACTGTAGACCAATGCTTGTCCTTACAGTTATTCATCGCTACATGAATCCTATGGGCCTTTCCCAAAAATACCACTTTCGTTTGTCCTGTTGATCCAACCACTCTTTCCTTCTCAATAGGAAAATCTCTCTGATAGTGGGGCACTCCACAATTTCAAAATCCATTCTTAGGGTCGATACTCCTAGTTCCAGAGGAAGAATATGTTGTTCTAGGATTTTGAGGCCCTGATCTGTTCTGTGGAACATATATATATTGTTGTTTCTTCTGAGGATGATGTGGTTTCTTATATGGTTGTTCTCTATATGGAGTCAAATGTTTAGTATATGGTCTACATGGTGTAGAAAATGCAGGTGCTCCTAGTGTATCACGGTGCCCAAAATTCTGTCTAACAGGTGTTTTTTGTTGTGGTTCTCTAAGTGACATATTTCCTGTCTTATTGGAAGTATTCATACTCTGACCTCCACTATTCAATTCCTCCTCAGTGATAAAAAATTTATGTATTTCATCGCACAAATTTTGAGGCATCAAGATCCTCACTTTAGCAAGAATGTTTTAGTTGATACCAAACAAAAACTTATTCACCTTTAACTTTTCAGTGTTTAGGTGCGAAGAATATCTGAGAAACTCCATAAACCTAGCCTCATACTCAGGTATTGTACAACTGCCTTGTTGAAAGGTGTTGATTTCATTAAGATGACACTCAATGAACTCATCATACAAGCACCTCTCTCGAAATTGTTCATTGAACATTTCCCAAGACACATCTTTAATGGACATATTCAATTGTGGCAAGAGTGTCTTCCACCGAAGAAGTGCACTCCCTTTCAACTGAAAAAATGTCATACGAACCTTCATGTTGGAGGTATAATCGTGCAATGCCTCAACCTTGATACCTTCATGTTGGAGGTATCAACCTCAATATCAATAATCATTAATTAATTTATAACGCTACTTGCACAAAGATTCAAATTCATCTTATCATGTAATCTCTTGGAAGTCTAATACCAATTTCTAAAGGAACAATCGACACAAAGAGTAGGAGTAAGGAAATCATCTACTTTACTTATGAATGCGCAATGTGAACATTAATTTATTTATTTTAAATGCGGGAATCATAAAATTATTTTTGAATAATTCATTGATTAAATCCTTAATAAAATCATTGATATTATTTTCTAATCATATCATTACCATAAAGATTTCATTATATAAATCCTTAATCTATATGCCTTCTATTGATTATTATAAATACTATATATATAGAAATTATTATCTATATATACATATTTATACACTATTAATATGTATATTATATATGCAGAGATTGCAATCATATATATATATTAAAATTTTGACATTAGTAATCACTGTCTTATCTAGATTTCAAAAGAGTCATAGGGTAAATTTATTTTAACTCCCACTCTAAAAGTTATCAATGCTTAAACTGTAATGGGTTGGTGAACTGACACAATAGAAACTTAATACTCAAACCACTTGACATCTTAAGCTGAATTTTCTCATATTTCTATATCAAGCTTCTCTATGATCAATTTTATTGGATAACAACAGAAGTACAAAATCAACTAAAATGTGCCCAAGAGGATAACACAAAAATACATCAAGTTTAAGATCTAGATCATAGATCTGAAAGGACCTTACTTCAATGAAAACCAAATCTCAACAATAATGTGTATCATTCATTTGTTTGGAGCTATTATAATACCAAACACATAGAAATAACTTTTCAAATAGGTATCTACTTCCTTCGGGGTTCAAAGTATACACAATGAATTGATCCTAAAATTTCATAAAATATAATTTACAGAAGACGAACTCTATCACCATGGAGATATTCAATACACAAAATACTATAACATAGATTGACCTATAATTATGAAAGGTATTCTCAGAAACCAATGATCCATTGTTCAGTACGTGATTAAACTAAGGAAAAAATCGTTAGTAAAATTTACAACAGAGAAAAGCTATATGTGGAATTGATGAACCTAGCGAAATTACTATTCATTTTTCTTGTTCATTTTAAAAATCTTGGATTGAGTCGGTAATGAAAATTTTCAAATAGATAAAACAAAACAAAAAAAATTGTCCCTACACATTCACACACCACTTCCTCTACATAAAATAATATATATGCACCTATTCGTATTTGTTTATCTGGAGGCGGAGATTTATAGGATTTATATATCTGTGTTATGCATAGTAAATGATATCTCTTCACCATTCAACATAAAACAAACTTTATTCATTGAATAATTTATAAATATTCTTTTATACAATTTATTTTTTATTATATAGGAATTAATTGAATGTTGTCGATCTAGTTTACTACAACCAATTGGAACCAGGGAAAAAGAAACTAGAATTTCATAATTTTTATATTATTAATTCAATAGTAATCAACCATATAATTTCCTTATACAAAACATAATTTTATCCCAAAATAGGACTAATATTTATTCTAATGTTAATAATATTTAAACATCAATATAACTATAAAAGGTAATATCGTAACCAGAAGTGTATGCTATATTGCTTGGGATGTTTTAAGGCCACAGTCGGGCGTGGGCCCTTTGTGTTAGAAACTTGTACAAGTGCTAATGTTGGTAGCTTAGAACGAAGGTATGGGAAGATTCTAAGTGAGGAGGCGTAGTCTGCTTGCAAGTAATCTAAGTTTGGTCAAGCCATTGAGTCTGAAGCAAGGCAATGTCGCATGCCTTATGGTGCCTAGTCTTGGGAAAACCCAAAGTTTCAGCGAAAAATTGAGCAGAAATCCCTAAGTCCGTGACAAGTGGTATCAGAGCTACTCTTCACACTTTTCTGAAGAAAAGGTGGTATCAAAGCTAATTCAAGCGCTCTTCACCGCGACTTGGGAGAAAGAGAAGGTTTCAGTGACAAGTCTAGCAAGTGGTCGCGAAGAGTTGGCTTGAATACGAAGTGGACAGAAGCAGAAGGAAGATGGTATTTGATCTTGATCTTTGACTTGTAAGATGTTCCGTGTCCATTAGCTTGTTAATCAAACGAATTCACCGGTACCTCCCAACCAAAGATGGGGGTATTCTTCTTCCCCCTTATCCCCCCGATCTGCAAAGGAGTCACAAACATGAAATCAGGTTCATAGCTAAATATTTCCTTCACAAGGAGAGTATTCCACCTCTTTCACCAAGCTTGCAACCCAACTCACAAAAGAAAACTAGTCACATGAAAATTTTCCATCATTTTAGTCATCCAACAATAGGCTCCTTTGTTCCTACCTCTCCATTCTTTTTATAAGAATTTTCACCTTGACACATGTCATTCCATGCATAATTAGATAATTTGTTTATAATCAATTGAAAGAGTATTCACCTTGTACACATGTCACTCTTCCCTCAAGTTGCACATGTTTTATTTCTTTTTAATAAAATAATTTATGCAATTTCCCTAACATCCCCAATTAGTTCCTATATTTTATCCTAGTTGTCCCTTAGTTCCCCAATTTCTCCTTTAATTTGTCTGCTAACTAATTTGTGTTGCAGTTTGATTAGGTCTCTTCTCTTAGTTAGGATTTAGAGTTTAGATTGACTTAGGATTCTAAGTCTAAGTTGACAACCCATTCTCTCATGGAATAACTTATTTTTATTAAAATATTTATATTAATTTCATGCGCACATTGGGAACATGTCTTAATATTTATTCTCCCTTGTCTTAGATTTTAATTAGTCTTATTTCCCTTAGGCCCATTTCTATTGAATTTAATTAGGCATGATAATTTGACTTAAATTTCATTATGTTTCTAGATTATAAATTTGTATAAATTTATGTTCTCTTTTCTATCAGTTATAAGTATTTGTTTTATTCTCTAAGGTCCTCTAGATTTTTAATAACACATCAATTTATTCATGCCATGTTCCCTTCAAGGTGCACCTACATGATCCAAGGGTGCCACTCGCCATTTGAATTAGTTTGGAAGTTGTGTGACACTTGGAATCAATACTCCACTTATCAACCTCGTGTGAGACTAAGGGATTACCGAGGAATAATTATTCCACCTTATTGTGTTCCCCTCAAAAATCCTCGTGAGTGATTGTCTCAATATTCCCTCTTGGCATCATGAACCTCTCAGGAACAAGGTAGTTGTTAACCTTTGGTTCAGGTCATGGAGAGAGTGCTATTAAGATGTTATAGGGATGTCGCCACACCTCCCCCTCATCCATGTGATATTTATGTATGACCCCTTTGCTCCATATGTGAGTCGGATTAGCAAGCATCACCATGGATCCATCCACTGAAAAAAATAATATTAATAACTTTCATACATGAAATCGATAACATAAATCATCATCGTAACACATGTGTAATAAAATAAAATACTCATAAAAAAAGTCAACAGTCCACTTCCTAACTCAATCTGGAGTTCAAGGGGCTCTATTGATTCCATTGACATCCTCATCATGTCATGTCTCATGCACACTCAAGAAACCTCATCATAATACTTTTCAATTTTATACATCAATATTAATAGCATATCAATTTCAATACTCAATCATGGCATAACTCATAAACCAATTTAGATAATCATAATGTGTCATGTTTAACCGGATCACTTGCACGCAAGTGTCCTAAAAGAATAAACATTATTAGGAAAATGTGGTCGGTTAAAAACCGGATGTTACATTGATCCTAATTCAAGTTGTTGTGTGGGGTTTTTCTCTATGCTATGGTTTTGTGTCTCTCGACGCGTCTTGACATCCATTTACTCTCTTGTTGTAACCTACTCTTCTACAATCATGGAACTAACTGGCTTGATGACTAGTGAAGGAATGGAATCCACGTCCACCACTCCCTCCAGCTGATTCAATTTTACTCCCTTGGTTGTCGTATCTTTTGGCGACTTCATGGCACTCCATGTTTTTCTTGCAATCCGAATGGGAGCTACAACCTTTTGTGGCACCATTCTACTAAATTCGAACAAGTTTTCTTTGAATATTCACTGAATCACCTCGAAATCACTTCCTCACACTTGGTTTCCTTCTTTAGCTCTCATTCACACAAATTCACAATGATTATTTTTGTTCACGTTTTCTCCTTTTGTACATCGTGCCATAAATGCTTTGTCATGTTGTACTTTTTCGATCACCATATTTCCTTTTTCCAGTCACTTTCTGTATCGACGCATTGTTTTTTATATCTAGTCACTTTTCTCTGGCGCACAACGTATTCCTATTTTTTCACACCAATTGTTGTCTTCTACACATTGTATCCTCCAAATTCCTCTTTAACACTTATCCATCTACTTCATCTCTTTGTATTTTTCATCTTTTTTCATTTTTTTATTTATTTTTCTTCTTTTAAATCCTACTAAATGCAGTATGTACAACTCTAATTTTATGTGCTACAACTACTAAGGGTTACTGCGTTGACTGTTCCTATATAGTTTCAATCGAATTCCATTCACCAATCCTTGAATTTATTTTCCTACTAGATCATGTAGTTGTACAACACCTCCATTTGTGATAGACTTTATCTCATATGGCCCTAGCCAATGCATCCTAAATTTCCCTGGGTGATGAAAGTATTTGATGTCATAGAGGAGAACCACATATTCTTCCTTAATATTTTTCTTCTTAATGCATATATCATGCCAATATTTATCCTTTTCTTTCTATAATTCCTCATGGAAACCAACCATAATACCATCCTCTTCTAGTTCCATGAGTTGAGAAAATATTTCTTGAGATGTGCCTCTTTCGGTCATGTTTTTAATGGTTGCAATGCATCAACTAGGTATCAAATACTCCAAATGGACTACTTCTTCCTGACCATACACCAACCTAAAAGGTGTATTCCCTATGATTTTATTGCATGCGGTTGTATAATACCATAATACTACTGGCATCTTCATATCCCAATCATCCTTGTTTACATTACAAATTTTGGTTAAGGCATTCTCCAATATCTTATTAAATTCTTCCACTATTCCATTATCCCGAGGATGCTATGGGTTTCTCTTCTGATGATGTATCTCAAATTATTCAGTCATTTCCTGGATGGTACTATTGATAAAATGAGCTCCCTAATAAATCATCAAAATTCTTGGGCATCCAAACCTTGTAATCACTTATTCAAACAGAAAGTGTGTTGCAGTTTCTATGCTACAATATTTTACTATTGTTGCTTCATCCCATCTGTTCAAATATACTATCGATGTAATGATGTATCTCGATCCTCATCTTCTAGATGGTGGATTACTTGGTCCTACAAATTGTACTTCCCATTTATCAAAAAATTTAAGAGTTACCTGAGGTTTCAGTGGCACCTCATCCCTCCTAGATGGCTTTCCTACCCTCTGACAAACATTACAAGACTAACAATACTCCTTTGCATATTTAGAAACTGTTGGTCACCCGAGTCATGTGCGTAATATATTCTACGTAGTAGCCTTCCCTACATAGTGCCTTCCAGCTATTCCTTCATGTACTTCTGCCAAAATGATGGGACATTCATGCTCCATCACACATCTCCTTAAAATATTAGCTGCTCCTAGTTTATGCAAGTGTCTTGAAATAAGTTGGTAATCTATAGCTCTAAGAACCAAATTATTCTTCTTCATAGTGTTATATTCCTTTGGAGATGTAACATCCCATTCTATTGAGCACACTTTTATTGACTTATTCTTTGAGGAAACTTGTGTGCAAGTGATCTGGTTATGGTATATTATGCTTTTATTTCGATTATGGGTTATATATGATGATGATGATGTGTTGTGATTTATTTTTATTTTTATGTATATATATTGGCAGATCATTTTGACGAGTTTTCCAGAGTGTGCACGACACATGCCAGTTTATGGATGTTGATGGGATCAATGGAATTCCTTGGACTCTGAATTGAGTCAAGGAGTGGATTGTATTTGTTTGGGTATTTCATTTTAAGCACATGTGATATATGATTGATTTCAATATGATTTATGTATATGGATTATTGACAGTTTTTTTTAGTGGATGCAGGATTGACAATGCTTGCTAATCCGACTCACATAAGGAGTAAAAGGGTCATGCACATAAACCATATATTGAGGGAGAGGTGTGCCAACATCTCTCTCAAATCCTAATTGCACTCTCGTCGTGGCATGAATGGTATATTAATGATTACATAGTTTAATAGATCCACAATGTCACGAGAGAGGACTGAGATAGTTGCTCAGGAATATTTCTAAGGGGTGCGCAATAATGAATATTCCTTATTCCTTAGAAGCCCTTAGACTCTCATAAGGTCGATCAAATGGAGTGTTGACTCCAAGGGTCAGAAAAACTTCCAAAAACAGTCTAAGGAGAGTGGCCCCCTTGGAGCACGAAGGTGCATATTGAAGGTAATGTCGCATAATTAACAATTGAGTCAATAAATCTAGGTGGCCTAGAAAAAGTTGAAATGATTAGACCTTGTTGGAGTAAAATAATTAATTAAACAGTAAATTATTAAATATAAATCCCAACAAAATTCTAAGCCTAATTCTAAGACTAAGTCTAAGTTGAAATTTTAATAAAGGACTAAATGAATTATGACATAAGTTAAAATATTTGAGAATATAATCAAACTCTAGGAAAAAGGGGAATAAAATTTAAAGGTTGGATAAAATGTACGTGTGCATGAAATTAATAAAATATATATTTTTAAATAGAAGAAATAATAATGTGAGAGAATAGGGGTACACATGGAATATAATATTGAGTCAACCTACCAATATTCTAACTAGAAGAAGACTCCTAACCCAAATCTAACTAAGATCTAGTTAGGGTACACTCATTAAATGAGAATTTGGGGAACAAAGGGACAACTAAGAGAGAAAATAGGAACAAATTGGGGAATGTGGGGGAAATTGGTTTTTTAAATAAAATAAAAAGGGTTATTACTTGTGCAACTTAAGGACAGTGTGACAAGTGTGTGGGTGAATGTTATAACCCAAAATTGCTCTACACATGCATACCTGGATTTTGGCCCTCTTACTAGTATTTTTTGCAAAAGCACTGTTGAGTTTCTCTTCTTAAAAAACATTTTTTTGAATATTTATGCGCCCTGCACCACTACTTCCCATGTACATACACTTGATGCAACCCTACAAATCACGTACATATGCTTTTTTCACCCCTACAACTTGCGTAAATATGCATGTTGCACCATTACAACCCGCGTATGCTTGCAAAAGTTGTAAAAAATAAAAAGTTGCAAGGAATTCGTTGAGATTACAGTCTATTGGGTAGTTTCTAAACTAATGCACCTACTATAGCCCATCACCCAACCGAATAACCATCTTTTTCCCATATAAAAGGAGGTGTTGGGGTCTCATTTTACATCTAGACATAAGAACGGTGAAACTCTGCCCATTTCACATCCCCTCCTTTCCCAAGTTATTGCAGCCCTTTTGTGAGAATTGCCTTAGCATTTCCCCATTAGCCCTTCTTCCTCCATCAAAACCCATTTACTTCCCAAGAAGATATCAGAAGGTTGAGAGGAGAATCCATACAAAGGTGCACTTGGATCTTGGTGAAGAGCAGCCCAGACCAGGTTCGTGGAGAAGTAGTCGGATTTGATTGTAAAGGTAAAATCATTGAGTTATTAATAAAATACTTACTTTTCATGTTCTCAATCATGGTGTATTGAATGCTTTTATTGGTTTATGTTTTGACGTTCTAACATCTAACCCTAATTTGTATACGGAATAACATGCTTGTTGTTTTTTTCTTGTTAATCTTTGGATGCAGGCTAGCCCTAGGAGGAGGCGTGCAGTCAACAAATCTTCCAAGCACGAGGGGATCATCATCAGATGCGGAGCGAGGTATAGTTACCCGATCCCCCTCATCTTTGTTTTTCTTGTATGAGTTTTGGTATGTTTGGGGTAGTTTAGAGAAGTAGTTGACTTTTAGACAGTTAATTGATCTGCCTACATTTTGAACCCTTGTGTAGTCATATGGGGGGTTTTCCCTCTGGCAGAACTGGCGACCATATTGGGGAAGCCTCTAGGGTTTTAGGGGATTTTTGGGTTGTCTGATTGGTTTTTTTGCCTTTCAAATTTTTGTTGAGTCTTCTGAGTCTTTTAAGGGATCTTGGTCACCTTCAGGTGCCATACCAGTTATCCCTGCCCTATAAGACTGTCTGATTTCGTTATTTTTTGAGGAATTATAGAGGTTTATGCATCCTACTTTGGGAAAACTCGCGTACATACGCATCCTTCTAAGAAAACAACCTGCATACATACGTAGGCTGCTAAAACAACAATATTGTACCTAGTTCAAGAATTTGTTTTTTAAAAAGAGACAGTTAAACTCTTTCTTGATTGAGGTTTATACTTCTTAGGGTTTCTTGATATAGTTCAGAGTCTCTTTTTTTACAACCATAGCTCAGGTTAGATTTCAGTTTAATTTTATTTTTGAAGTTTCTTGTGTTTACTTCTAAAAGGATTCTGA
>JZKD02S1892801.1:0-19891 GCA_000966675.3 Picea glauca | reverse complement strand
TTATTTCCACATTTTTAATATCCATTCAGGCAACAAAAGTTCCAGACTCGGGATAAGGCTCTATAAGAAACCTTACAATTGGAGGAGAATCAATATAAACATACAGATCCAACTGTAGAAAAGACAAGAGAGGATCTCAATAATTTGACATTTCAGTTGAACTAGAAAAAAAGGCAAGGAAAATAGGGAAGTTAAAAGGTGTACCTTATGTAGAACAAAATGATACCATAAAAATTAGTGCCAAACATTTTCACAGTATTTGGGAGAAGGATTTCTCGATCATTTACCTACAAGAGGACCATGGTGTGAAGTATTTAAAACACATAGACATGATCCTTATCATTGTCCCATGATGAAAAGGTACCAAATAGTTCCTAAGAGTACATTCTGCAATTTATACAAGTCTATAGGACATGAGAACAAGGACTGTAGAACCTTGGAAATGATGAAGGAAAGGACCTCAAATACTTATAAGATACAAGTTGAACCAATGACAGGTCGACCTATGAAATGATATAATAATGCGCAAAAATTTGTAGCACCACCTTAATATAATCAGGTGCCACAATATAATACAACATGTGCATACAATTAAGGAAACACAGGAGGCTTCAGAGGAGGAGGTCATGGAAGAGGAGTATTTGGAAGAGGTAGAACACCAATAACCTGTCACAATTGTCAGCAACCGAAACATTATGCAAGGGATTTTCCACTTCCACCAATGACATGCATGTACTTTCACGCAACAGATCATGATATAGAATATTTTTTGACACTTCTGACAAGGATACAGGAAAATAGGAATCAGAACAATCAGAATGTTCAATGGATTGTTGTGGAAACTAGAGAAGATGATGGGGAAAAGATCAATATAGTTACTCAAGGTGGAACCAAAACAAGATAATATGAAAAAAAAGAAGAATTAGGACCAACACCACTGGGTGAGAAAGAATACAACACCTCAACAACAGTTTGATGCACACAAGAAAAATGAGACATTCAAGCAGGCCAAAGAAGATATTTTTAAGGAGAATATTGCTTCTACTTCAAGTACAAATCCAGGAGATGATGTACTAGTATATGATATGCCTCATCTATTTTATGATACCAGTATATATCAGTATTCTGAGCAAGTAAGTAATCTAAGAAACATTTTGGGGTCTTTCTTGAAGTTATTGAATGATAAAACATCTCTACAAGTGTTACAAGGTTTGTTAGAGAAATGCAATTTTGGAGAAGAGATATAGCTAGAGAAAAAGAAATTATATCATGTCCATAGGAAGACAAGAACAAATAGGGAGTTCAGATTGAATGAAAATATTGGATACTTTAACATGGGTGACATCATATTAGATTTGGGATCTAAAGTAATTGCTTTTCCTAAGAAAACATGGGAATGCATGGGGGAACCTACACTGAGATATTGACCTATTCAACTGAAATTGGAAAACCAACATAGATTGATACCAATTAGTAGATTGAAAGGAATAACAATGGATTTAGATGGTGTGTTCACTATGGAATATTTTGAGGCAATCGATATAGTGGATAATACTACACCTTATCCAACATTGTTGGGACTGGATTGGGCATTTGACAATAAGGCTATCATCAACTTGAAGACCAGGAAAAATATTTTTGAATAAGGAGAGTATAGAGTCATTTCACCATTATATCCTTCAGAAAGTGGTATACATGTTGTACCAAAAATAGAAAAATTCATCACAGAAGAGATAAACTAGTTATATAGAACTACCACGCATGAGGAATATTGCATTAACCCAATAATAGATGGAATGCTTAGTTGGAGATGCATTAGTTCTTGTGTTTCATATTCTGACATAGGATTGGAGAGTTGGAAACAACTCTTACATGAGATATCTACCAGAAGATGCACCATAATTATGCATGCACTTATATGGGTTGGCACATAGGTAAGAGAAACTCCAAATTTTTAGGGTCAGAATGATTTAGAAGAATTTTTAACAAAGTTTGAGTTGGAATTTTTGGAAAATAAAATGTTACCAGTTTTATAAATTGCCTTGAAAGAAACACCTACACGTTGGTGCGGTACTCACAAAGAGAAGATCAATTATTGGTATCAATGCAAAATGTTGTTGCGCATTAGATTTGGTGTAGAACAAGATAATATATATATGGAGAAATATGATGGAGTAGGAAAATATAGAGAAAAAATAGACATATGGATAATCCAATGGATGTTGTTACCACTAGAGAAATGACCACATCACTTCATTCATACATTAGAAGGCATCCCAAGGAATTGATATATAGAATTGGAATTGTGTAGAGGAACTGCAAATTTGGAAGATTTGCAATAGAACTTTATGATCAAATTTGCATTTGAACATAAGTTTCCATAGATAGATACAACAATGTAGTTGGTAAAAGAGAATATATTCAAAGAACTTGAAGTTGAAATTTTAACAACTTATTAGAACCAGAATCGGTAAATAGTCTAAAAATTGCTACATTGTTACCACCTCGCAGAAGATGACCCAACAGAAGGAAACCCACATGATATTCATGTAACAGAAGCTGAAGGAGAAAGAGAAGTAGAAGGCCCAAAGTTATAGTAAGAATATTGTGTTGCACCACTGAATATAAATAAGGTAAATATTGAAACAAAAGAGAATCCAAAGATTGCAAGTATTGGTGACTATTGGGATAACGAGACAGTGTAAAGAATAACAAAATTATTGCGTGAGTATAGTGATCTATTTCCAACAACGGTTTCATAGATTAAATAGGTAGCAGGAGAACTTGGAGAAATGAAGATCCCCTTGAGACAATATGTTATACCAATAAGACAAAGACTCTACAGGTTGAATCCAGTGTATAAGAAGAAAGTGAAGGTAGATATTGATAAAATGTTAGAGGTTGGTATAATAGAATTTGTTGAAGAATATGAGCAGATTATCCCTATGGTATTTCATGAGAAGAAGCAAGGAGGAACAAGGATCTGTGTAGACTTGCGGAAGTTGAATGATTCCTATTTACATGATCCCTTCCCTACTCCATTTACATATGAAGTATTGGAGAATGTAGGAGGATAAGAAGCATACTCATTTACTGACGGATTTTCAGGGTATCACCAGATCATGATAGCACCAACGGATGGTCATAAGACTACATTTTCCACATAATGGGGGTCATATCAGTACATAGTGATTCCCTTTGGATTGAAGAATGCCCCAACTATTTTTTCAAGAGTAGTGGTAACTGCATTTAAAAAATTTATACATAAGTTTTTGGAGGTTTATAGGGATGATTGGACAATATTTAGATTATTAAAGGATCATGTGGAAATTGTAATATTGATGATAGACATATGTAGACAGTGTCAAATCTCGTTGAAAATTAATAAATGTGTATTCAACGCACCATTTGGATTTTTTCTAGGGAATGTGGTGTGTAAATAGGGTTTGTTGGTTGATCCTACAAATATTGTTGTCAATGTGAATTTACCACCACCTAAGTCAATGCGCCAATTAATAGCTACACTTGGTCATATAGGTTATTATAGAAGGTTTATAAGGAGCTATGCACATATTACTGCGCCCATGGAGAAATTTTTAAAGAAGGATATCAAGTTTCAATGGAATGAGGAGTGCCAACAAAGTTTGTACATCTTGAAGGAGAAAATGGTGACAACACCAATTCTGGTGTTTCTAGATTGGTCAAAAGAGTTCCATGTTCATGTGGATGCCTCTTCAATATCACTTGGATTAGTATTAACACATCCAGGAGAAGGTGACTTAGAGTACCCAATAACATTTTCAAGTAGGAAACTTTCAGAGTCAGAGAAGAATTAAAACACAACATAGAGAGAAGGTTTGGCTATGGTGTATGCAATGAAAAATTTGAGACATTATTTATTAGGAAAACATTTTAAGATGTTCACAGATCACTCTACTCTTAGATACCTAGTCACCAAGCTAGTTTTGGGGGGGAGAATATGTAGATGGTTGTTTTTATTTCAAGAGTTTGATTTTGAAGTAGTTGTGAAACCTGGAAGATTGAATGCAGGGACATATCATCTATCCAGGATAACCAATGGAGAGGAACCAAGCATCTTGGAGGAAACTTTTCCTGATGCACAACACTTTTCAGTGCATATTGTTGATGAATACTTTGATGATATACTTAAATGTTTGAGTACAAGATTTTCCCCTATAATGCCCTCCGTTATGACATAAATGTAAGTGAGTACAATAGCAGGATTTTTTTTTTGAAACATCATATTGAACAAGGGATAAGGGAAAAATAACATACATCAATGTATACACATTCTATTTTCATCCACATCATTATACAATAAGAAATAGACACATCATCACTGTCACTAATAACTCAATCATATCACATAAATATAACAAATATATGTACCCTCCAACCTACCTTGTAAGGTTAGGACATCCAAGACACATAATCAATGCTCAAGTCCAAGATTCATCCGATTCATTTTGACCATTAAACGTCTCGGGATTGGCGACTGTTTTGAGGAACAAGGAAATATTCAATTCCCTTATCTAATACTAATATAGGAAACAATCCTAGATTTCAATGTCAAATAATTTAAAAATAAATCTCTTGCTCAAAGAATTGAACAATTCAATATATTACGATCTATTTAACACACCATAATGAGTCTAAATATCTACCGGTGATAACAAAATTACAAGAAAAAATCATTCCACCACTTAAAAATATTTTCACAACTCGAACTTAAGCAATATTAGAGGCATAGGTGATACATTTCCAAAAATTCAAATATTCATTGCCTAATTATTATCACGATTTAAGATCCATAATTTCTCAATTCCACAATAATGCCAACCAATAAACAAAAGATTACATTAATAAACTCATTGATGTTTAATCTTTCACAATTCCTTTACTAATTAATTAATTTATTATAGCTAAAGTTTATATTATTGCTTCCATTCTTAAGACCCTAAAGTCTCCTTTCATAAAAGATTATTTAAGGATTAATTTTAAAGTCTCTTTAAATAAAGATTATTAATTTTTAAAAATCTTTTTCAATAATATTATTAATTGACCTATTATTATTGACCCAATGAAAATTCACTAAAACATCCTTAAATTCTTTTCATTCATATCCTAAGTGTAATGTAATAGTTCATTATCATACCTATAGAAGGGTTCTCATAATAGAAATTCTATAGCAAGGATATATATAAATGTAGATGTTGAAATGTATTCTTTATACATATTTCATCACATGTTTATTATTCTTAACACATAGTAATTATATCCTTTAATAATATATTCAACAAACAATGATATCAAATATTACCGAATATGAAGTATCATTAAAACCACTAAATTACATCCATTTCAACCTTTACTCTATTTCAAATTAAACTTGTATAACAAGCACCCAAATCAAGGAGATGTTATCTCGGCGTTAAATGAATACATTAGGTTCAAACTTGTTATATAACAATTTATGTCAACGCGACGTGGCCTTCTACATGTCCCTAAATCTAATTTCTTTATTTACTCTACGCACACTACTGGTTTGTAGATAATTTTCAAGATTCGTTTCCATAACACAACTATAATGACAACGATATTAGCACATTCCTAATGGATAAAATAGATATCATAACCAATGGAAATTCTAAGTTCATATTTGCAATGAGTGACAATGAACAAAATATATATATATATATATATATATATATTCTTAAAATCCCTGAGCTACAAGGTAGTGTTATCTCAAGACCCAAAGAATTCCACTTTTTGAAATGAAATAAGATATACAGAGACCATACAAACTTCTAATTTAGAATTTGCAAATTTAAACAACGACCATATAAGTTATAACTTGGGATTGTAAAATACCTTTGCGACGACCCTACAAATTCGAAATTCCAGATTTTCACATAAAATTTTATAATGCCCCATAAGTTCTACATTTTCTAGATTTCCATTTAATTTACAACAATCCTACACATTTTTAATTTCAAGAGATGCAATTAAATTTTGCATCACTTTATGAATTTCAATTTCTAAACTGTAAACAATTTGCAACGGATCTAGAATATTCAATTGCTAAATAACACATTGAGTCCTCGATGAACCTATAAGTTTTTTTTTTTATCCCTAGATACAATTTACAACTTTGATATATAGATACAATACTCTTTGAAAATATAAAAATTCATAATAAAATACCGCAACCAATGAAGATTGAGATTTGAAGATGTCTTTCAAAGACTTGCACTCCTTCTGTACTCCTGCTTGCTAATCACTGAAACTTCACCGGTACCTCCTAGCCACCGCTAGGGGTATTGTTCTTCCCCTTTAGCCCCCTGAGCTGCAAAGGGGTCACACACAAGAAACCAACAACCAATAGCTCCAAGGCTTTCCTCGCAAGGAAGAGCTTCCACTCTTTCCACAAGCTTGGTATTCCAACTCTCACAAGTAAAATACAGTCCACAAAATTTTGACAGCATAACATTACTAATAATAAGTGAGGTCCATTTCCCTTCTACACCAATTTGTTTTATAGAATTTGATCCCTTGACGCATGTCCTCATGCACAAATAATTAATTTTTTAATTTAATTTAATTAAGATTATTCACCCACACACTTGTCACACTCTCCTTAAGTTGCACATGTAATTACCCTTTTTATTTTATTGAACAAGACATTTTCTCGCATCCCCCAATGTGTTCCTATTTTCGCTCTGAGTTATCCCTTTGTTCCCCAAATTTTCATTTTATGAGTGTCTCCTAACTAGATCTTAGTTAGAGTTGGATTATGAGTCTTCTTCTAGTTAGATTAGTGGTAGGTTGACTCAATATTCTATTTCATGTGTACTCCTATTCTCTCATATTATTATTTATTCTATTTTTAAAAATGTGTTTTATTAATTCCATGCACACTTGCATTTTATCCAACCTTTAAATTTCATTCTCCTTTTTCCTAGAGTTTTATTATATTCTCAAATATTTCAACATATGTCATAATTAATTTAGTCCTTTATTTAAATTTATACTTTATACTTAGTCTTAGACTTACACATAGACTTTTGTTGGGATTTATAATTAATAATTTACAGTGTAATAAATTATCTTATTCCAACAAGGTCTAATCATTTCAATATTTTCTAGGACACCTTGATTTATTGACTCAAGTTTTAATTACGCGATGTGCCCTTTAAGATACGCCTTCATGCTCAAAGGGTGCCACTTGTGTTAGATTGGTTTTGGAAGTTTGTTCGACCCTTGGAGTCAACACTCCATTCAGTAGACCTTGTGAGAGACTAAGGGCTTCTAAGGAATAAGGACTCTGCCTTATTGTGCACCCCTTAGAAATATTCATGACTGACTATCTCAGTCCACCCTCATGACATTGTCGACCTCTTGAATTAGGTAATTGTTAACCTACCATTCAGGACAAAACGAGAGTGCTAGTAGGATATGATAGGGACGTTGCCACACCTCTCCCTCAATGTTTGGTTGCTTTGCATTAACCCTTTACTCCTTATGTGAGTCAGATTAACAAGCATCTCCAAGCATGCATATACAAAAAATATGTCAATAATACATATACATAAATCATACTAAAATCAATCATATATCACATGTGCATAAAATGAAATACTGAAACAAATACAATCCAATTCCTAACTCAATTTGAAGTCCAAGGAAGTCCATTGATGTCATCAACATCCATAACCTATCATGTGTCATTAACACTCAGAAAAACTCGTTAATAACATCTGCTAATATATATACATCAAAGTAACAATAAGTCACAACACATCATCATCATCATATATAACCCATAATTGAAATGAAATCATAATATACCATAACCAGATCACTTGCATGCAAGTGTCCTCAAATAATAAGTCAATAAAAGTGTGCTCAGTAGAACATGATGTTACATACACCTCCACTTGTTTTAATCTTCGTCCCAAAGTTTTGTATAGTCTATAAATGTAAGTAAATAAATGTATCTGAAATTGATCTACATATCTAATCTATCAAACAAGTAAGGAAAGTGTTGACACATCTCATATGTGTCCTCCTAGGTATCCAAGTGTGTACTATAGTTGTCCCATTGGCCCTTGACCTGATTGATTATTCGACGTAGTAGTTGTCGAATGAGATGGTCCATAATGAGGATTGGCTCCACCATGAGAGCACCTTAGTCTGGCACATGCAAATAATTCACTTCAATAACATGTGACAGATCACTAAAATAATTTCATAAAACAAATACATGAAATACATCATGCATACACCTCAAATAATTAGGCAAGACTAGTCAATAAGCCACGGGTCCCTTTCTTTCCAAAACCTTGAAAGGTCCCACATACCTAGGAGAGAGTTTAACACCCTTCACAAACTTGATCAAAATCTTCTGCAGTTTTACCTGGAAGAAAACTTTGTCACCAACTTCATAACTATGGTCAATGCGATGTGCATCAACGTAACTCTTCTATCGATCACACACTTATTTAATACACTATATTATTGATTTCATATGTTCTTCCCTTTCTTGGATTTCTTCCTCTCCTACCAGGACCCTATCCTCAATTTGATCCCAACTCAACGACATATGACACGGTCACCCGTAAATAAATTCAAATGGTGCCATCTTAATCATACTGTGGTAGATGTTGTTGTATGCAAAATCTACCAATGGAAATAAGTCTTCCCAACATTTCTGTTGGTCAATTACATACATATGAAACATATACTCCAAAATTTGTTTCGTTCTCTCTGTTTGTCCATCTTTCTCAAGGTGATATGTTGTAATAAAATTCACCTGCATTCCCAAGGCCTCTTGGAAACTCATCTAAAAATTTCCTGTAAACATTGATCCTTGATCGGATATGATGCTTATTGGTACACCATGTAATATCACAATCTCATTGACAAATACTCTAGTTATTATAACTCCTGATACGTCATACATACTAGAATAAAGTCTGCACTGTTTGTCAGAGTGCCAAATGCCACAAAAATTGAATCATGTCTCCTTGCCGTCAGTGGAAATCAATGATAAAATCCATCAAAATGACCTCCCATTTTGATTCAGGAATAGCGTGTGGATGTAAAAATCCTTCTGAATGTTTATGTTTATCCTTCTCCTGCTAACATTCTAGACATCTCTCCACACAACTAAATATTTCCACTTTCATTCCTTTCGAGAAGAATAAAGGCTTAAGGTATGCCTTCATCTTCGCGACTCTTGAATGAGACGGGTATACTAATCGATCAACTTCTCTTAATATCAAAATTTTTAATTCATCATTAGGTGGTACGTAGATTCTGTTGTTATATCTCAACAATCCATCATTATCCAATGAATAACCTTCATACTTCGGTACCATCATTATATTTTTTCCAATATTATCTGTAACTTCTTTTTACCAGTCATCATCTATCTGTAAAGTCATAATTTTTTCGTGAAGATTGGTCTTAATAGGTATTACCGAGAACATGTGTGGTCTTTGAATAAATGCATCTGTCACTCTGTTCATCATTCCTTTAATGTAAGTAATCTCAAATTTGTATTCCTAAGTAATTCAGACCAGCGCCTTTGTCGTGTGTTCAAGTCACTATGAGTAAATATATGTTGCAATACACAGTGATTTGTCTTTAATTCGAATTTTGTTCCAATAAGATATTGTCTCCATATTCTCAAGGAATATACAATTGATAATAACTCTAAGTCATGTGTTGCATAGTTTTCCTCATGCCTTCTCAATTTCCTTGAAATGTAAGCGCTCACTCGACCGTCTCGCATCAAAAATCTGTCTAAACCTTCATTGGATGTGTTTGAGCATACCAAGAATTATTTTCACATGTCGGGGACCTTTAGTATCAACGCTTTCGTCAACAACTCTTTGATATTTTGAAATGATTTCGTTTATTTCTCAGTCCAAACTATATATATTTTTTTTTTGTAATTCCGTGATCGGATTTTCTATCTTTGAAAAACCTTCGAAAAACCGTTTGTAATATCCTACTAAAGCCATAAATCTACATACATCTTGTATGTTTATCGGTGCTAGCCATTCCATAATGGCCTCTACTTTCCTTGGATCCCCAAAAATACCTTCACTAGATATGATATGTCCCACATAATGAATCTCCTTCTGGTAAAAAGAACACTTTGACAACTTCCCATACAACTTGTTTTCTCTCAGATATTGTAAAACCAATATCAAGAGTTTGTCATGCTCTTATCTCATCCAAGATTAAATAAATATATCATCAACGAATAATTGAACAACCTTGTCTAATTATTCACGAAATACCTCGTTCATCAAGCTCATGAACACTCCCACGACATTCCTCAGTCTAAATAGTAAAGCAATGAACTCATAGTGTCAAAATATCATCTTAAATGCGGTCTTGGGGATATTTTCCTCCTTAATATGCAATTGATGATATCTTGATCTCAATTAAATGCTTGAAAACATCGTTTCTCCTTTCATATGATCAAACAAAAAATCTATTATTAGAAATGGATACTAGTTTTTTATCGTAGCTTTGTTAAATTGATGGTAGTCAATACAAAGCCTCCATGACCCATCCTTATTTCTAACAAAAATCACCGGCGTACCTCACTATGATACGCTCAGACGTATAATTCCTAAATCCAACAACACCTTCAATTGCATTTTCAACTCCTACAATTCAGGCATTAACATCTGGTAAGACATTATTTCTATCAGTTCAGTTCCAAGTTTCAAGTCTATTGTAAACTCCAACTCTCTTTCGGGCGGTAAACCTAGCAACTCTTCTGGAAATATTTCCACAAACTCTTCTACTACAAGAATTTTTTATAATCCTTCCACCTCTCCCCTTTCGTTTATTTCTAATATTGGATATACTTAACATCCCTTTCACATACTCTTCTGCAATTGTAGGGAAGAAATAAACCTTAAGGAAAATCCTTGGTTTCTTCCTACAATTACTCTACTTTGTCCTAAATCATCCATCAAACTTAACCATTTCATCTTATAGTTAAGTATCGCATCATGCGATTCCAATCAGTACATACCAATCAATATGTCATAATATCCTAAGATCGTGACATAGAGATCTAACTTCATTACAAAATCACCCAAGTTAATGCTACAGTCCGTAACCTTTCATCCAACCTTATGTTTGGCACTTGATTCCATTTATACATATCTGAACTTGTTTTTTTCAACTTCCTTTACCTTAATTATATTTAGTATTGCACT
Organism: Picea glauca; assembly: GCA_000966675.3. Taxonomy (NCBI): domain Eukaryota; kingdom Viridiplantae; phylum Streptophyta; class Pinopsida; order Pinales; family Pinaceae; genus Picea; species Picea glauca. The sequence continues at coordinate 8,624 of JZKD02S1892801.1, read as the reverse complement.
CAAAATAAAGATCTTTGTAGCACCTGGATCTATCAAAATACTAAAATTTTGATCGGTGATCATACCTGATGTATTAAGCATAGTGGACTGGTGCTCGACATGGCAGTTGTTCACCACTGCATTAAACCTATGGCCTTACCCAAATATCCAACTATAGTGGGTCCTAATGATCCAACCACCTTGGCCTTCTCAATCAGAAAATATTGTTGGTAATGTGACTCTCCACATGTCTAGCATCCAACTTTTGATCTAGTACTCCTGGTCCCCAAAGTATAGGTTGTTTTCCTAGAAGTTTGTGATCCTAATTTGTACTACTTAACATGCCTAGAATGTTTTTGTTGTTGTGGACAACATTGTTCCTACTGCTGTGTTCCTCTGTAAGGAGTTTTCTACTAAGGATTTTTTCGTCTCGGTGTCAAGAACATAGGTCCTTTGAGAATATCTCAATTATAAGAAGTTTGTCTAGTTGTTGTCTGATGTTGTTGTTCTCCTGATGTCATATGTACAATCGGTCTAGAAGGATTCATTCTTTGGCCCCCATTATTTAGTTCTTCCTCATCTATGAGGGTCTTCTGAACTATATCGTGCAACGTCCAAGGCATTAGGATCCTCACCTTTTCATGAATTTCAAGGTTAAGGTCGAACACAACCTTATTTACCTTTAAATTCTCTGTGTTCAGATGTGGATTACTCCTAAGTATATCCATGAACCTGACCTCATACTCCATCATTGTATGACTTCCCTGTCATAAGGTGTTGAACTCATTAAGCTCATGCTCAATGAATTCGTCGGATAAGTACCTCTCCCAGAACCATTCATCTAATAGCTCCCATGACACGTCCTCTATGGTCATGTTTAGTTGAGGTAGGAGTGTCTTCCACCAAAGTATATAAATCCCTTTCAGTTGGAAGACCGCCATGCAGACCTGCTTGTTGGAGGTGTGATGCATCCCCCATACTCCCTCGTAGGGCTACATGACCTCCCGGTCAAGGATATCTGATTCTTGAGTCCAATGACTCTCTGAAACCTTAATGGTCTTCTTCTGTATCTAAACAAAGGCCCTTTCGGCTCCCTGGTGCATGTCTGATAGTACCCACAACCTTCCCTTTCGCTTTCCTGCGAAATCTTAGAGTATTGGGCATTAGCTCCTTTTCTGATAATCCCCGTCTTGATGTGACCTCAGGCAATGACCTCATGTGACCACGTGATTGCGAGCGCGACCAAAGTGGTTTGGGATAAAAATACTTTTCAGCCCGCAATTCTCTTCGAGCCTCCACGTGTCCTCTTTCCAAAACCACGGTCTGGATTGTGGCCCACTCTCAAGGTTTTATAGTCCACGCAACTCCTATCCCCTCAATGCTATGGGACCGTCAGTCTCTTGATATTGACAATACTTCTAAAATAGCAGTTCAGATCTACCCTTTCCAAATCTATGGACTAGATCTACCCCTTCGCGAATCGGGACTTCTCGTCTCGCGAACTTGGGACTTCATGTTTTGGGATATCGAAAGATTTCTCGTCTCCCTTCTTCTGATATCCAAACTTGTGACTTTTTTGGGACCATATCTACGGTCCACGACTCTCCTTCGATCAACGGTTGTGATCCTTTCGTGAAATTCGATTTCACGAGTTCTCACAACTCTATCCTTTGACTTTTCTAGTTTGCGAGTCACCGAAATGTTGATCTCTTTCCACGTGTCCTTCCCAACACCAACAGATAGGGTCGACGCACTCTTCCCCTTGCAAATCTTCCGAAGTCTGAGTTGTCGAACTCTTGGATCTGCTGCCACTTGTCAACTCTGATGACGGACTATTCCGATGACTTCAGAGCTTGTCTCATGCACTTTCCTTGGGATTCAACGACTATTGGACTAGGTGCTCAGATCTGATGGCTGCAATCTGATCTCCTCCTGCATGTGCTCTTTTTGTCTAGACATGGACTCTAATGGTTCAGATCTTCTCTCACGAATCTGAAGTTCACGTTTCACGACTTTGGAAAACAACCTCCTTCGTTTTCCAGACTCCCGATATCCGATTTTCCAAAAGTCTACTTCCCAATGAAAGGAATCAACAGTTCAATCTTTCCTTAGATCAATGGCTCATTGTCTCTCCTGAGTTCCCTCCTTCTTCTCGACTTGGAATATTTCTCAGTCTTCAAAGGTTTCGAACATTTTCTCCTCCTATGAGTCCGACTCTTGGATCTCATCAAATTTTTTGAAAGTGATATACCTTCTGAGCTTGACCCTTAAAGGATTTCGATTTCCCACGCACTCCTTGCATTCTTGGGATTTCGTTAAACTTAGATTGAAGGATTTCTTGAAAATAAATTCTTCTCGCCCACCTGGCGTTCCTCCGTTCTCGTCCTTTGACGCTTGGTCGCTTCTTGATGATGTGCACTCCTTGCACCTTGTCTAAGTTTCCTGTGTTCTCTATGAACCCCTCTGAGTCAATATGAGACTCAACTGACACACTCCTTGTGTTCGAGATGCACACCTTGCATACGTGTTTCAGAAGAGAAACAATTGAAACTTACCCAGTTTCATCACGAACTCATACGATCAACTTCTCGAACAATCATACATGAACAAAATGAAAATAAACAACATATACAGAATACAACATTCATTCAATCACACATTCAAATGAACACGGTCCAAGATTTGGCACAATTCTGTCTGTTCTATTCATTCATGAAAACAAATTACATATCTTGCAGCTCTTCACTGTGTCTTCCTTCTACTCTATTTTGCTTTACTAATTGCTATATCTATCTCATAATTTCATATTATGTCTATTATAATACAACAATAAAAACTATGTAAGGACTGGCTCCACGAGCTCTCTCGTCCTGTCTGCAACCTATCCTATCAAACTGTTAGTTGTTACCTACTTCATCCTATTACAATAACTAACAATTATTGCCAAATAAGATTCAACACTCTATATCTACAACCCCTTACAGTCCTTCATGACTTTACAAACACAACATATTTAAAAATGTTGCTTTCAAAAATATCTCAACAACTCAATTTACTTCTGAATTAAATGTTGAGGTTTCATGTCCCAGCCTCCACGCATGCATCTTTACTTTGAAGGCAATGCTCCTGCATCAAGGTGTAATCGTGAAGTGTGAATAACATCGCCATGTTCTCCAACTATGCCTCGGTGGCTAAGTCATCTGTGGCACCCGAGAACTCGAGAAACTTCATCTTCTCAAGTTCTCTGTGTATGCTAATACTACCAGTTGGAGCGATTTGTGAACCCTCATTGGGTACATATGTTTTTCCCTCATCTCGATCCAAGTGGTTGATCAATACCTATAACATCCTCTGGAAGGATCACATCATACCTACCACATCTCCCACAACGACCTACTCTTGATCAACCGTATGCTCATTTCCTTGAGGGTTAGATGCTTGTGTTATGGATACTATGGGAGGTGTCACACCTCTTCCTCCAGCACCACATCGTCTACTTCTCCTGCTTCCTCTAACCATCATTACCACATGAAAAATTTTAAAATTAATTATTTGTGTATCTTTAATCATACCATATGTAATGACCCCTCTGTTATGACATCAATGTAAGTGAGTACAGTAGTAGTAATTTTTTTTTTTGAAACATCATATTTAGCAAGGGATAAGAGACAATAACATACATCAATGTATACACATTCTATTCTCATCCATATCATTATACAATAAGAATTAGACACATCATCATTGTTACTAATAACTCAATCATATCAAGTAAAGATAACAAAGATATCTACCCACCAACCTACCCTGCAAGGTTAGGACATCCAAGACACATAATCAATGCTCAAGTCCAAGATTCATCCAATTGATTTGACCATTTAAGGTCTCAGTACTCGTGATTGTTCTTAGGAACAAGGATATATCTAATTCCCTTATCCAATTCTAGTATAACAAACAATCCTATATTTTAATGTCAATTAATTTAAAAATAAATCTCCTTAAAAATATTTGTGCAACTCAAACTTAAACAATATTAGAGGCGTAGGTGATGCATTTCCAAAAATTCAAATATTATGAGGATTTAAGATCCATAATTTCTCAATGTCACAATAAAGTCAACTAATAAACAAAAAATTACATTAATAAACTCATTAATATTTAATATTTCACAATTCCTTTACTTATTAATTTATTTAATATAGCTAAAGTTTATATTATTGTTTCCACTCTTAAAACCCTAAAGTCTCCTTCCATATCCTTCCATAAAACATTATTTATCCTTCCATAAAACATTATTTAAGAATTAATTTTAAAGTGTCTTTAAATAAATCGATTAATTTTTAAAAGTCTTTTTCAATAAGATTATTGATTGGTCCAATGAAAATTCACTCTAGAACATCCATAATTTTTTTTCATTGTAATGCAATAGTTCATTATCATACCTATAGAAGGGTTCTCATAATAAAAATTATATAGGAAGGATATATATAAATGTAGATGTTGAAATGTAATATTTATACATATTTCATCACACATTTATTATTCCTAACACATAGTAATTATATCCTTTAATAAGATATTCGACAAGCAATGATATCAAATATTATTGAATATTAAGTATCACTAAAGCCATTCGAGTATCAAACAATGATAGGACCATTCCAGTACAAGTACAGGTTAAGTATTGCAAATTAGTTATGCGGTGACCATCACATATTTCCATTCAGGTATGCAATTAAAGCTTACAACTATCCTAACAATTTCCGATTTCGAATTGCATCTTATTGACAACAACTATATGATATTTTAAAAGGATCTCCGATTTGCACATGTCTTGATATTATACAAATTCTATATTCAAGAACTAAATTAAATTTAGCATTACTAATATCAATTTAATTTCTATAGTTTCATACTAAATTAAGTAGCGATAATCACAATTTCGATTCAGATTCTGCATTCTAAATGTGCAAAGACTTTACAAGTAAAATTTCGCAAGGCACTAATTATTTAACGATCTTATAAATGTTCAATGAACATATATATATATATATATATATTTTTTTTTTAATTTTTATATTTATATATATATATTTTTTCTTAAAATTCCTGAGCTGCAAGGTAGTGTTATCGCAAGCCCCAACGAATTCGGCCTTTCGAAATGAAATAAGATATACATATACCATACAAACTTCTAATTTAGAATTTGCAAATTTAAACAACGACCATATAAGTTATAACTTTGGATTGTAAAATACCTTTGCGGCTACTCTACAAATTCGAAATTCTATATTTGCGCATAAAATTTTACAATGGTCGATAAGTTCTACATTTTCCAGATTTCCATTTAATTTATAATGATCCTACACATTTCTAATTTCAAGATATGCAATTAAATTTGGAAGCGCTTATTGAATTTCAATTTCTAAATTGTAAACAATTTGCAAAGGATCTAGAATATTCAATTGCTAAATAACAAATTGACTCTTTGATGAACTTATAAGTTTTTGTTTTGATCTATAGATACAATATGACTTTGCAACAACTATTATTTCATAAGTTTCTAAAATAAAAAAACTACTCTTTGACCATATAAAAATTCATAATAAAATACTGAAACCAATGAAGACTGAGATTTGAAGATGTCCTTCAAAGAATTGCGTTTCTTCTCTACTTCCACTTGCTAATCACCGAAAATTCATTGATAACTCCCATCCAAGGTTAGGGGTACTCTTCTTCCCCCTTAACCCCCCGATCGGCAAAGGGGCCACACAAAATAAAACAACAACCAATAGCTCCAAGGCTTGTCTCGCAAGGAAGAGCTTCCACTCTTTCCACAAGCTTTGTATCCCAACTCTCACAAGTAAAAACCAATCCACAAAATTTTGGCATCATAGAATAACAAGAATAAGTGAGATCCATTTCCCTTTTACACCTATTTTTTTTATATAATTTCCCCCCTTCACACATGTCCTTATGCATAAATAATTAACGTTTTAATTTAATTTAATTAGGATTATTCACTGCTAGTGGGAAAAATCCCCTATGACTACCCCAGGGTTCATAATGTAGGCATATCAATTAATCGTCTAAAAGTCAACTACTTCTCTAAACTACCCCAAACATACCAAAACTCATACAAGAAAAACAAAGATGAGGGAGATTGGGTACTATACCACTACTCCGCATCTGGTGATGATCCCCTCGCACTTGGAAGATTTGCTGACTGCAGGCCTCATCCCAGGGTTGGCCTGTATCCAAAGATTGACAAACAACAAACAACAAACATGTTATTCTATATAAAAATGATCGTTATATTTTAGAATGTCAAAACATAAACCAATAAAAGAATTCAATACACCATGATTTGGGACAAGAAAAATAATTTATTTATTAAGAACTCAATGATTATACCTTTACAATCAAAGTTGACTGCTGCTCCACGAACCTGATTCAGGCTCCTCTTCACCAATCTCCAAGTGCACCTTTGTATGGATTCTCCTCTCAACCTTATGATCTCTTCTTGGGAAGTGAATGGGTTCTGATGGAGGAAGAAAGGCTAATGGGGAAATGCAGAGGCAATTCTCACAAAAGGGATGCAATAACTTGGGCAATGAGGGGATGTGAAATGGGAAGAGTTTCACTGATCTTATGTCTAGATGTAAAATGAGACCCAAACACCTCCTTTTATATGGGAAAATGATGTTTATTTGGTTGGGTGACGRGCTATAGCAGGTGGATTAGTTGRGAAACTACCCAATAGCCCGTAATCTCATYGAATTCTTTGCAACTTTTTATTTTTTTGAAACGTTTGCAAGTATACGCAGGATGTAATGGTACAACATGCATATGTACGCGAGTTGTAGTGGTGCAACAAGTGTATGTATGCGGGMAATAATGGTGTAGTGCRCGTACATCTTMAAAAAATTAGTTTTTAAGAAGAGCAAATCAACAGTGCTTTGGAAAAAAACGYTAGTAAGAGGGCMAAAATCCAAGTATGCATGTGTAGATAAATTTAKGGTTWTAAAAAATGTCCCCTAATGTGTGAGGTCATAAGAGGATCTGATGGTCGAAATACATTACAAAATCTTCACCAATTTATGGAACGAGTGAGCCTAGGACCAGAGTTCAGGAGGTGTCATCTGCAAAATAACAATTGTCTCTCTGAGGCGGGGATACCCATGCTCAGGATGAAATGAATCATGGCTTCCAATCAAATAAACTGTAGATACATGTCATATAACTATATAAAGTGTAGCCAGAAGAAATAYACAATGGATCTACATCTCAAAACCAAATGAAGATATACAAGTAGAGTATCCATCTTCTAGAAACTTAGTGATGCATGATGGTTGGAGATGAGGCCTTCATAGCTTGAGAAACAACTTAGAGATATTCAAACTCAGGTAGGAGTGCAATGAGAGTGTATGACTTCACTACTCTAAGGTCTTCGACGACTTGCCAGGAAAAGACATGAGGATCTCAATGATCAGGCTGAGAACTTCGTCAATTTTGAATCAGGACTTGATTGGACTCTTGGGATGGCCAACACATGAGGTCAAGAGACAAACTACAGAAAGGCCGACTCAGGTTGGGATAAAATTCCTTTGGAAAAAAGAACAAAAGGTGATCAAACTCAACCAACAAGACATTGACATAAGTTCCTGATATAGGAGGCAACACAAACTCTCCATGTGTTTGGAAGAGTAACCAAATAGAGGAGGACACAACTTTATGCAGCAAGAAAAGATTCCCAAGGTCATACTAGATCTCAATGCTTGACGAACAAATGAAAGGATGTGCTTTGTCCAAGGGCGACTCATTGTGCTACCAAAAAAGAATATATATTTCATGTCCCCTCTTTTTGGGTTTTTTTTATTTTTTTGTCTTTTTCCATTTTTTAAAGAGCTTGAAAAAGAATAAAAGAATGCTAATTTACGAAGGAGTAATGAGTGTTGCAATAAAGAATACTAGTTCGTGGTGCAAGAAACACACTAATGCTCAGAGCAAGGAAACATGTGCAAGAAAATGACACTCAGGGAAAATTCCTCCACGGGTCAAGGTGTTAGGTTGCAGATTCAAAGTGATACATGGCTTGCATATAAGGAATGCTTCAAAGGTTCATTTGAGATAAACATGGAGCCGACATTAGGCCAAAGACACATAGATGAAAATGCGGTTAACAAGACACAATGAAACCCCCTTCAATGTAATTTTAACGAGCCTAGAGAAGGTAAGCTTGATAGTTTTTTCACGATTAGAGAATGTGAAAAAACATAAAAGAAGACTCCAAGGAGTACATTTTTCGGATATAGTCTAGTCGGTTCAAAAAAGGGGTAAACTAGCACCGAAAATATGTCTATTCAAAACCATTTTAACGAGTGTGAAAAATACAAGATCACTCGGCAATATTTTCAATTTTAAGGAGTCTGAAAAGAGCTTGACTATGGATTCACAACCTTTTTCTTATTTTAGTCCCCTGAGCTCAAAAAAGTATAAAAGTTAATGAGGAGAACTTTCCCAGTGAGATGAATCTTGTAAGTTTTAAACCTGCGAAATAAAACAATGCATATATATTCTTAAGCAAGACATAAATTAATCAATGGCTCATACATAGAGTACACAAAGATTTTATACCGGAAACC
>JZKD02S1892800.1:578779-596679 GCA_000966675.3 Picea glauca | reverse complement strand
TTACTCTCCTCCTTACATAGGGATCACATAAGTCATTATATAGTTTTTCCTCACTCACTCTTAAAAAAGAGCATTAATTCCTAGATCCACAATAATAGGATCTAATTACAAAAGAGAAAAAACAAGATCCATAAATGTAGGATCTCAAACTATATGCACATAATGGGAAAATTCTCAAAACCACCCGAAGACTCTTCATCCACTCCCTTGATTCTCTCAACCTATAATTGAGAATAATGGAAAATTGGTGTGAGGTGGTTTCTCACACAAAAATAAATTTCCAAAATTATAATTTAATGATAAATACGCGAGTCTAGTTTCCCTCACAAGAATTAATCATTTTACATAAAAAGTGAATAATAATGTATGAGTTTTTCCAAAATCTCTTAAAGCATAATTAAATGCATGAACACCTCATAAAAGCATAAAAGAAATGCATGAGACAGTTTTTCTCACAAATAATTAATAAAAATGTGTGAGATTATGAAACCGATAAAAACATAAATTTACCATTTTCACCACTTTGTAGTCAACTTAAAATAAACTTGGTAAAAAAGTAAAGTTCCTTCCATGTGTGGAGATCCGCCCGGATCATGCCTCCACACAAAAGAAACTTTTGGTCTCCAAAAGTATCAATTTTATCTGTATGAAAATGTCTTCAAAAAGACACATTCCTTCAAGACTCCTTCACCCACTTACTTCGGAATTAAAATGCAAAGCTAACACATGCAACTGCTACAAATAAAATGTCTAGAAAAAGGCACATCCCTATCTCCTTCACCTCTGTTCTTTGGAGCTGAAATGTCGATGGCCTGTATTACAATCTTACTTGCCAAGAGTTTATAATCATACTCAATGGTCAAGTTTACAATGAATGCCAATATGGCTTAGTAAAATCACCTCATTCAATTGTTTACATAATTATTACAAAATAAAGCCACTTAAGGCTTAAGGCATAAAAATAACGCCTCTCACTCTCCTCACTCAAAAATGGCTAAAAAGAAATCCCTTACAATGCTTCATAATCAAATTTACATAAATGGTTCTATGGTCTCCAAAAACCCACTATAAATAATGCAAATTCTATCTTGCATGCCAACACATATGGCATCAAAACTATATGTTTCAATAGTTAAAAATCCCATAGTAACATATTTTGGCTTCCCATAGTTTAAAAAGAAACTATAAATGTAAACCCGAGAATAAAAGTGCATCATTCAAGGATAAGGGCTTCAACATTATCTCTTGATGGACTTCAACAAAATCCTTTTTCTCCTCAAAAGTAGTCCTGCTCTTGATAGTAATTTCTATTCACAAGTGCATAGCTTGGTGTAGGAATTCCAAATTTTTGAAGGCACTTGCATCATAATTGTTGGCATAATGGAAGGCGAGACGAAGTAGGATAGGCAAATGATTATTTTCAGCAATGAGAGCCTAAATATATCTACGTGCCTTGTCAAGGGACTTGAGATACGTTGCGTCCACCACTAGAGCCATCAACATGATTGTGAACCTAGCAGATAGAGACAACAATATCCAATCATATCAGAATCAACTTATCTGATATCAATGGCGGCCTTGTAAACAACACACTACAAATCGACCTTCATGAATACGTCAACCCACCACCCCAACAATTGGTGACATAATGAATTCTGGAACGTATAACAGTAATATGTTCTTCAATAAAGTCACATTGAATCTAGAATCCTGAGCAATAACAGACTTGTTCTTCGTTCTCTTTGTGATGAATAAAATTATCATCTCATTGTTGGAGGAAAAATGTGGGTTGACCGTTCAATTCCAAATCGTACCGGTGATAAGAAGAAATAGTAGACAATCCTTCATGTAGGAAGATCTCTGGAAAATCTTCTATTATTTAAACGACCCAAATATTTTAGATTCGATGGATCTCCAGATACACATGCATGCTTGAACACCGATTCTCATGTGCATGCTCCATTCTTGGAACGTATGTAAACCACAAGTTTTCCCATATTGTTTCTTTAAACAATGCAGGTTCTCCAGAATGCCTTCGAAGAGACTGAATCAATCGTTCTTGACAACAAAACAGCCTCAGCTTGGGAATTGATCCATTGCACTGTATGCAAGACGATTTCCATCTTAATTCCCAACGTGGCATGAAATTCGATTGCTGGTGAAAACCGTTGGCGAGGTTGGAACACAACCATATAAGAGAAAAAAAGGCGCTTCTCAACAACGAACAAACCCTAGCCTCTGCATTCTATGATGTTGGTGATGTAGATTAATGGTGATCAAATTCATTTCATAGACAATGATATCGGTTTTTAAGAAACCGTCGGTAATATTATAATTTGCTTCTCGACGATTTGGGGGCTCTTGCCTTTGCGACTGGGAAAATCCACCACAAATGTATTTTACCAGAATCGAGCTCATCATAGGGAACACCAAAACACAGATCTCACCCATAAGGGGTGCATAGACCTCCTTACCTCATACAGAGTCCGTTCGACGCTATTCAAGCACCGTTGGAATCGTCTGGTCAAGCTCTTCGACCTGGTACAATTAGTTCTAGAATCCGAGACGGAATATTTTCGACCATTCTCTTCATTAGCCTTGGTGTTTTATCCTTATATGGCAGTGGATCTCACTTTTCCTTCGGTAGTGTCTCCTTTATGCAGTTATCCACCCTCTTGGTGGATGTCAAGATTTTCCTTCTCCACTGCAAAACATGCTAACTCATAGAAATATTTCAATTTTGCATAAATGATAACCACTTCTTACCCAACCAATCAAAGGCTCCCTGGACAGGAACATTGACCACATGTTTCATCACTCTTTGTGCAACCTCTTTCTTAGTGGATGCTTCGACAGATTTCTTTCTTGGTGTGTAACAGAGCTCGGGATGAAGCTTCCATCACTTCTTCTCCCAATGACCACTTAAATTATAATGGTTGCAATAATTTCTTCATTTTCCCTTCAATAGAATCTCCTTTTCATGAGGATGTGAAAAAAGTTTCTTCTTCTTTGTCTCACTACTTCTAGTGGACATGATCGTCTTCTTTACCCAAGTTTTCTTCTTGTGATCTTTGGTTGCATCACGGTTAGAAGATCAAGTGCAAGAATGCATTTTGCAAGAATGCATTTTGCAAAAATCATGCTTCTTAAAATCAAAGATAGAATTTGACTGAACATGACCCTTATACCTTCCAGGCTTAACCTTGTTGTAGATCCGATGAGGACTAGGACTAGATGATTTGACTCCTCTTTTGAAGTCCAATGATGTAGAAATGGTTTTTGAAGTGACTCTTGCTTCAGTGTAATTTGAGCACTCTCCAATCTCCTCTTTACTGTATCCCATCTTCGTGAGGAGCTTCATTCCAACGTTAGTTTCATACTGAGAAAAAATTGAACATGAAGAAACATCATATACCTCGGTTTGACTTTGTGCATCCACAGTAGAAGGCTCTTTGTTCTCCATTCGTTCACCATGTTGCAACTTAGCCAAGAGATCATCCTTGGATTGCAATTCAAGTTGCAATTTTTCAATAATTCTATTGAGGACTTCTCCATGAAGCTGAGATCTCTCTAGAAGCTCTTGCTTCTCTTCTTCTGCAACCTACAAAACTCTCCTCAACTATGAGTTTTTAGCTTGAATATTGTGATTTATCTCTTCTAATTCCTGAATTATTTCTGCTCATTTCACTCCTTTGCACATCCTGCAAATCAATTAGCCTACTCTGATACCATTTGATCTGAAATTGGTACTTACTCTACGCAAGTTTTCAATCGAAAATCATTTTTTGACGAATTATTTGCGTAAGGATTAAAGGGCATGTGAGTCCATTATTAACCATTCTTTTAAACAATAATACATAACACACATGAACTCAAAATTGAATAAAGAACATGAAAAGACAAGAGAGATACAACCGATGTTGATAACGGAGTTCGCCCCTCTTGGGACAAGTCTTCAGACCCACTTCAATCGGAATACAGATTGCTTTCATTCCTTCTTCAAACTATGTGGGACCTTCTCACAAGTGATTTCATAAGAGATTCATTCTCCTTCAATGAGGATTCAATAAGACTACTCACACTCATATCTCTCCATACATCAAGAAGGATAATTCCTTACATGAATAAGTCTCTCCAAAACTTAGGAGTAGTAGTACTATGGCTCTTTAACTCCACTCATTAATTCCTCATTACTCTCCTACTTACATAGGGCTCACATAAGGAATTATATAGTTTTTCCTCACTCACTCTTAAAAAAAAACATTAATTCCTAGATCCACAATAATAGGATCTAATTACAAAAGAGGAAAAACAAGATCCATAAATGTAGGATCTCAAACTATATTCAAACAAATAATGGGAAAAGTCTCAAAACCACCCAAAGACTCTTCATCCATGCCCTTGATTATCTCAACCTATAATTCAGAATAATGGCAAATTGGTGTGAGGTGGTTTGTCACATAAAAACAATTTCCAAAATTATAATTTAATGATAAATACGTGAGTCTAATTTCCCTCACAAGTATTAATCATTTTACATCAAAAGTGAATAATAATGTATGAGTTTTTCCAAAATCTCATAAATCATAATTAAATGCACAAGCATCTCATAAAAGCATAAAAAAAATGCATGAGATATATTTTCTCACAAATCATTAATAAAAATGCGTGAGATTATAACTCATAAAAGCATAAATTCACCATTTTCGCCACTTTGTCGCCAACTTAAAATCAACTTGGTGAACAAAGTAAAGTTCCTTCCATGTGTGGATATCCACCCGGATCAATGTTGGTGATGTTGGACATCTAGTTAAGAGGTGTCCTTGGTATATGATCCATGTGAGAGGATTTGGTTGAATATTGGTGATAGTGTGTTGTGTTGCTTATATGTTTAGTATAATGCACTCATTAATTATCAATCCAGGATTCGTAATCAACAGAGTTACAAGACACCAGTAAGAAAGGTAATTTCTAATGTCACGAGTATAGAATTAAACTAGTTTATGCATGCTCGAAACAAATCAAAATAGCAAACTGCAATGCACTTTGGTTGTCTTTCATAGAGAGGCTATCCACTCCATTATGGCACATGCAAGTATGAGATGGAGTTGGTTTGACAGATCAACTCTGCTATCTGATCCAGAAAACTAACTATGCAATCCACACTTCTGAAAGGAAATCACACATCAATCATCAAAGCATAGCATGGGTAGTTCAATAGTCAACATGTTGGTTCTGTTGTGGTTCACAATGAACTTCACTAGTTCTTATCCAAATAGTTTTGACTATTGCTGCCAACATCTATAATCACTCAAGGAAATCAAATTCATGAGAACAGAGCATATGCAAAAATAGAGCAAGTAAAGATCTCTAAGCAATTATATAATGGAAATCTTAGTCTAAGTTGTACTGCTATCATCTAACAGAGTTAAAGATTTAGCTAATTTAATGTTCATACTACTGAAAACAAATACTAATGCTAATCTACGAAGAGGCTGACCTTTGTTGGGCGGTGGGCCCTTGCCGCTTCAACAAGTCAGCTACTGAAGTCTACAGGAGGCTTGTCTTCAACACACACATTACTCTCACTCACATTTCAAAACATAAAATCAAACTTTCGTTAACAACTCAACTCACACTTAATCATAGATAATCAGAATATGGAGATAAAATGACGTTCCATTAATCTTCACTCAGAATATGTTCTATACTATCATACGTTGCTTTACATATTGGTAATATGTTATCTCTCCTACACTTCCACCATCCTTGCCATGGCTATTTAATAGTCTTGATCGTGAAACACAAGGAGGTGAAGTGATTTGCAAATCAATCAGTTGTTAAATTCAATCATTCGGTTACATCTTTAGCTTCATCCTCATGACACGAAGTGCATGAGTATGAGGCAATCAACAAACTATTCTTATCATAACTTTGCTAAAGAAAATAGAAATCCACCAATTGTCTTAGGCGAGATCTAGAACTTAACTTAGTGCATTAGGCTCTTCCATATTAGTACCGGATCATAACAAGTAGATGGTACCGGATCATGACAGTGCGTGGCCATTGGTACCAAATCGAAATAGACGAGATTTTGGTACCGGATTCGAACAGTGGCAGTCTTGGTGCACAAGTACCGGATAGCTGAGCTGGTACAGGAACGTTGGATATCCAGAGGTCAAAGATTTATATATGACAAATTGAAGCATTAGTACATGAAATATTTAATTCATTAACTCTATAAACCACAAAATACATGAATTCACCATACTTTACCTTATGACCTTATCACTGGCTAATGGTAGCGTTCTTGTCATTCACCCAAGCTTAGGTAGGCCAAAAAGGTATAGATAAGGAGTATAATAGGGTAATGGGGATGTCAATTTCGGGTCTCAACATTCCCCCATGCCAAAATCATTGCATGTCCTCATGCAACTGAAAACAAACCCAAAATTTTTCAAAACTTGAGACTGTGTTCTTTACTTTGGTGGATCAATGATGTTGATGGCTGAAGCCTCTTCTTTCAGCTCCCTTTTGATGACCCTAATGTATTGTAGGAGTCGTAATACCTTCTTGAGCTTGTTAGAGGTCACTTCATGGTCGTCTTGAAGTTGTTGGCTGGTTGCTTTCAATTGCTCATTTTCCTTTTTGATATACCTGTCCAAGAGTTGATATTCTTTTACTTCTTGTTGGAGTTCTTGATTTTGTTTTTGCAGTTCCCCAATCATTTAGTTCATTTGTTATTTTGTCAAGGTCTTTGTTGACTCCATCATCACTGGCTGGATACACTCCCTTTCCTCGACTTCCTCCCTCATCCCACATAAAGTAATAGTGGCTTGCTCCTCGGTTAAACTAGGGATGTCATCTTGGATTGATAAATCCTCAGAAGGTGAGGTAAGATCGATTGGATCTTCCTTTGTATGAGGATTGGCTATTGTTTTTCCTTTCTTTGTCATGCTCCTCGTAGTTCTTTTACAAGGAGGTGCCGGATCAGGGATTCTCACAGGCTTCCTTTTCTTCTTTTCTAATTGTGAAATGGTGACAGGGGGTTGTGCCACAGACTGTTTACTTTTAGTTTTTGATCTATGCTTCTCTTTATTCATCATTTTTGTTTGATGGCCCTCTTTCTCAAATGCCACCGTTGAATTCTCCTCAACTAATTTGTTTTTACCTTTTGATTTAGAGCTTTTAAAAGTTTTATTGACTGTGGAAGAGGACCCTGCTTTTTCATGTTGGCTCACTGCCCTAGATGATGGTGGAGATGTCTTATCCTTCTTTCCCTTTTTCTTTTGAGGCTCCTTATTTTTCTTTGGAACATGCTGGGTTTCCTCCATAGGTTTGTTTTCTGTGGGAAGGTGTTGAGTGATAAGGGTTTTCCAACTAATCCTTTGTTTCCTAAGTTCATGTAAAACTAGCATTTTAATGAGACGTTGATGGTAAATGCTAGTCTTCTCTATTTTGGAGATGGATTTAACACCTCTTACCATTTTATTCAAACTCATCCATAGAAAATATGGGAAATCAATTTCAGGGCCTCCTTCAAAATGTAATAGAAGCCTAAGATGAAAAATGAAGGTCACAACATATCTGCCCTCACAAGTGACAAATCGTTGAAGACTAGTAATCATTGGATGAAACTCTTCCTTGATGTAGTTCCTCGAGATCCCCTTTTTTCAGTCAGGGTGCTGATGATATTCTTTCAAGAATTGTTGGCACATTTATTTGTTGAATCCTACACCTTTGAAGTATTTGGCTCCTCTTCTAGGTAGTTACGTGACCTCCCTTAAGGTTGCTTCGTTGATTATCAGTTGCAAATTGCCTATATGTGCAATCTCTCCATCATAGCTTTGAATAATTTCATGAGATATCTTCTCATGCCAGCCTGTAAATTTTTCCAGAAATGACATCCACCCCGATCTAGCATATTTTTCTTAACATAATTGTAACTCCTTGGTTTCCCTATAAATTTGGAAGACCGGTTCGTGTCTACTAACCACCATTGTTATAAGTTGTGAGAAAAGGATCGGGCTATAGCACAAGGGTTTAGTCAATTGATGAGGTAAGGGTTTGGTACCAGAAAGGAGTAGGCTCAGGACTAGAGAAAGCTTACGACAAGGGGAAATATGGTGATGTTGCTGGTAATGCAAATGGTAAGTTTAAGTAAGGATGTCATAAGGAGAATTTATGACTAGGTGAGGCTTATCTGGATGGCTTCTCCACCAGATAAGCCATTTCCTTTCTACCCATTACTATAATGATGAGGACAAGACATTGGATGTTCAAGGCATCATTTTTGGATAGGTGATTGGATATTCAGGTAGTGAATTTGATGTTAGATCATGGTTCATGATATAATATAGGTTCGTGAATTGCTTAAGGACGAAATATATTCGTGGCTTATCATTGCTATACATGCTTCATATTTTGATATGATTTTTTCCCTTAACCATGTTCAAGAGCTATGAGAGGATTGATTAGGTTTAAGCATATGGGTATGAGGGATAGGCTCATGGGTTTAATACTAAGGTCATAAGATCTAGTATATCTTTTCATACTTATTGTAGTTTTATGAGCATAGGAAAATAAATACCATGTTACTTTTGCTTTTACCTTTGTATGATTAATACCCATAGCATGTGCGACTGCTTGTAAATTGTCATAATTCATCCTTTTAGACTGAAGCTTCTTGAAAACTTGGTATGGGAATATCCTGTACTTCTGATATTCTGTGCTTATCTTCTTTTGTATTTGGTTCTGCAGGGTGATCATGTAAGTCTGGAAAAAAGTTCTGAAGGGGCTCTTTGACCTTCCCCCATGTCGATGATGTTGTATATCTGTATGCAAGAGGATTCAACATTTTATATCATAATGGAGAAAAGATGATAAGAGCAAAAGAAACCAATCAAATTTTAGAAGTACAGTTTATCACCTATCATATGATCTTATGCCAAAAAATGAAATTGCCCTTATTTTAATGGATTATTGATAGAGGTAGCATTCAACAGTGAAACAGGGAATATATATATGTTTGCCAAAAGAACAGATCCCACCTAACTTTCTTCAAAGATTTACTATCATTGGATGTTATAGATAAATTTCACAATATAAGTAAATTAGACTCCCTAGTTAGGGCTCCACTCTTAAGAACTTTTCTTCTTAGATAGTGTAGGTTTTAGATGTCAGACCGGTAAGTTGAATTAGGGTGATTATCAAATGGACATTATGTTTTTGATTAATCTGGAGTTTTGTATCTCATGAAAGCCAATAATGACCTTTACTCTTTTTGTTTTAGATGACAAAAAGTGAATTTTTCAATCAGACAAGTATAGATGAGACATTTTTCAACCAGAACCCACTGCCAGCAAGCTTGTTCAGTACTCCGGTGGGATAGTTGTGATAATTAGTGAGAGTTACCTTCCCCAGGCAGAATGCCCCATTGCCAATAGGCCTGTTCAGTACCCTAATGGGTTTTCCTAGTCATACCAGAGACCGGTACCCACTGCCAGCAGACCTGTTCAGTATCCCGGCGGGTTAGTCTCTTAAACCCTTTTTCCATCAGAGGCTTCTTAGCCATAGTCACCTATTTTGGTTTTTATTAAAGAATGCTTTGCATGGTGACAGGGGAGGCTCGTCTGAAAACCTTTTTACAGGGTGGGATGGTATTGGGTTGGAAGGCATATACTCTTTTTTTGTATGTCTTTTAAAGATTTGTCTGAAGGAAAAATAAAATTTTATGCACATTATTTTTTTAGAGTGATCCAGATGTATAATTTTGTTTGAAGTTGTCCATAGGAGAATGACCTAAAGTTTCCTTAGGGTACTGGTACATCCTCTGCCATAAAAGTTTTGGTAGTGTGCCCATGGTAGAGAGTGTTCATATACTCATATGTTACTCTTTAATAAGATAATCCAATGAATACTATTGAAGTCTGGTTAGGGTGAGATAGTTGCTTATAGGCTAATATATTTTTTTCTTTTAAATCATGCTGAAATACTGGGTAAAGACAATTTCTAGTCTTTAAAGCGGATTATGGTTCTTTAAGCCATCATAGGTAAAGATTGTGTCCCTCTTTTTATTTTGTTTTTAAGCAACAGAACCAAAAGATATTAAAATTCTTCTCAGCAACAAAACCAAAAGAAATTAAAATACTTCTCAACAATAGAACCAAAAGAAATTAAAATACTTCTCAACAACATAACCAAAAGAAATTAAAATACTTCCCTTTAGTTGTCAACAGAACCAAAAGAAATTATTGCTTCACAAGGGTTGCCATTTGATACTGCATTCGGCTTCGTGGTTCCATATTAAGTGGTTGTTTCATGGCTTCGTACTTCAGATTAATTGACATAAGATTTTGAAATATGTGTAGTATGCTTTGTCAATTAGGTAATATGTCTTGATAGTATTGTAGAAGGACAGATTCTGGTACCGGACCAGAACAGGATTTATGGTACCGAAGCATAATAGAACATTATTGATGCCTACAATTGATGTTTTCACAAGTTCATGAAGGATCAAATAGATTAAAAAATTTGCAAAAGTAAAACAAAAGGGGGTAAGAGTCTCTTGTTACCTTCAGCTTATTGACAAAATTCGATCCACAGCTATGTACAAAAAGTTTCAAATAAACCAATCAATCAATGTGGGTCAGTAGGAGGATCTCCTTCCTTATTGATCATCTGCATGTCTGAATTCTATAATATATGAGTCATAAATTCTTCTTTTGATAGAGCTTTGTTGTAAAATCGCAACCGGTAACCATTCACAAGTAGTGGTGTCTGTTGTTCATCAATTTTCTTTATCCTAATTGAACCATTATCATAGATAGTGTCAATTTCGTAAGGTCCCATCCAACGGGTGGTTAACTTACCTTTGAAGTTCTTGAATCTGTTGTCATACAATAGGGCCCAATCTCCTTGTCGAAATTTTTTCTTTTTGAGATACTTGTCATGCCATTTTGTTCTCTGTTCTTGAATGAGGATAGTCCTTTGAAGTGATTCCTTCCTAGTTTCATCCAACTCATTAAGCTGCAAGAGTCTTTGTTGTTGGGCTTCATCCAACTTCATGCCAACTTGTACTGCAGTCCTGAAGGTTTTGATCTGAAATTCTATGGGAAGAAGCACCTGCTTCCCATATACTAACTCATAGGGTGTATGTCCTATTGTGTTCCTCCAGGTGATTCTATAATCCCATAAGGCTTCTAATAATCTATCAGCCCAATCCTTATGGTGAAATTGTACTGTTTTGGTAAGAATGGACTCAATAACTTTGTTGGTAGATTCTACTTGTCCATTTGCCTGTGAATGATAGGGTGTAGATTTCCTGTGTTTGATTTGGTACTGTTCTGTAACATCTTTGACTAGATGAGAGGTAAATTGAGTTCCTTGATCAATCACAATTTCTCGCGGTACACCAAATCTAGTAAAGATATCATTAAAAAGGAAATCTACCACTAATTGTTCACTTGCAGCTGGTAAAGATTTTGCTTCAACCCATTTAGTCACATAGTTAGTGCATACAAGTATATACTTTTTCTTTTTAGATGCAGGGTTAATAGTCCCTACAAAATCTAATGTCCATTTCTCGAATGGTTCAATGACTACTTGGGCTTGAAGTGGCATTTGGTCTCGTGCAGTAGGCTTACCCATTCGTTGACATTCATCACAATTGGATACATAGGTTTTAGCATCTCTGAAAATATGGGGCCAATAGTAACCTGATTGCATAACTTTGTAAGAGGTCCTTTTGTCTGCGAAGTGTCCTCCACAAGGGCCATCATGGCAGGCTTGTAAAATATCATGAATTTAATCTTCCCTTACACATCTCCTGATCACCAAATCTCGTCCTGTTTTGTAGAGGCAATCATCGTGCCACATGTAATTTTCACTTAGTTGAATTACTTTATGTTTTTCTCTAGGAGACAATTTCTGAGGCATCTTCCCTGTCACAAGATAGTTAGCGACATCTGCATACCACGGAGTGAATGTAGAAATAACAAATAAATTTTCGTCAGGAAAGGTATCTTCTACTGGTGCATTATCTCCCAGATGAATCATTCTAGATAAGAAATCAACCACAAGATTATCTTTACCAGGTCTATCAATAATGTTGATATTAAACTCTTGTAATAATAAGAGCCATCATGTAACTCTAGGATTTTTTATAGGTTTGTTCATTAAAATTTGATGGCTGAATGATCAGTGTGTACAAAAGCTTGATATCCTGTAATATAGTGTCTAAATTTATTGATAGCATGGACTACGGCTAGCAATATTTTTCCATGACCATATAATTAACTTCAGCTGGAGACAAATTCTTATTGACAAAGTAAATAACAAAGGGAATTTGATTTTCTCTTTGTCCAAGGACTGCCCCAAGCGTTGTGTCTGAGGCATTGATACAGATATGAAAAGGAAGGGACCAATTTGGTCCTCTTAACACAGGGGTAGTTGATAATTTCTGTTTTAGAATTTTGAAAGATATTTGGCATTCATCATCCCACTTAAATTCGGCTTCTTTAGATAATAATTTGAATAAAGGGGTAGCTAGGCTTGTAAAATTCAGAATGAATCTTCTATAATAGCCAGCATGTCCTAAAAAGTTCCTTTTGTGAGGAAGGTATTCTGATTTGTGTGATGATATAAATTTTTGTTGGATCAACTCTCATGCCAGAATGGGAAATGTGATGTCCCAAAACAATACCTTCAGTGAGCATCAATTTTTATTTTTCATTACTTAAGGAAAGATTAGTTTCCTTACACCTAATCAAGACTTTTTCTAAACTGGCCAATGCTTCTTGGAAGTCTTGTCCATGGACTGTAAATTCATCCATGTAGACTTCCACACAATCATTGGTCAAGTCAGAGAAAATGGCTAGGAAAACTCTTTAAAAAGTGGTTGGGGCATTGCAAATTCCAAAAGGGAGCACCCTATAAGCATATGTGCCCCAAGGGCAGGTGAAAGTGGTCTTCTCTTGGTCTTGGGGTGCTATTTGTATCTGGTTGTAACCACTAAACCCATCCAAGAACGAAAAATACTTATTTCTGGACAGGGTATCCAGCACCTGATCAATAATTGGTAAGGGAAAGTAATCCCTATGGGTGGCTTTGTTTAACTCATGGAAGTATACACATATCCTCCTCTTACAATTTCTCTTGGGAACTATGACAAGTGGAGATACCCATTGACTATCTGAAATGGGGTATATGAGATTGGCTCGAAGGAGTTTTTGCAATTCCTCTTTTACAATATCTTTAAGGGCTGTATTCATCCTTCGCTGAGGATGTCTAACTAGTTTGAATTGGTCATTAGTGTAGATGTGATGTGTGCATGTGTCAGGGTGAATGTCTTTCATGTCTGCATAATCCCATGCAAAGGCATCAAATTGTCTTTGGAGCATTTCAATCACTTGTGTCTTTTGTTCTGGTTCCAAACTAGAGTTGATATACAAAGGTTTCCCTGGGCTAATCTCAACAAGTTCAGTAGTTTCTTCCTTATCTGAGGAGGCTGGTGATAAAGTGTATAATTGAGTAATATTAGGGTGCCAAGTTTGTTGAAATTCGGAACTAAAAATATGTGACAATTCTGCAAAAGACCTTGGGTATTCAATGCAATTTGTGTCAGCCAAAAATAATCTTAAGACTTGTTCATCTTATTGTTCTTGTATTCCTTTTACTTGTTCAAGTGTTAACAAAGGTCTGATGCAATCTTCCTCTCCATAAGGGTTTTCTAACCAAATAGGTATTTCCTGTGCCGGTTGGGTAGGAGGGAAGAGGACAAGTTTTTGGCTATGTGTGCCATTGGATATAGTCATCTCACYAGAMCGAYAGCTGATAAAGGCATCTRYTGTGGCCAKCCAAGGGHGGCCAAGAACCACAGGGTGTCCTGGTTTGGAGGATGATTTAGAATAGATGACTAAAAAGTCTAYTRGATATTCCCAAGAAGCTAGAGTGACTRTGACATCATCTAGACTTCYTGCAGGGCTAATGACTGACTTATCTGCCAACTCGATCATGGTTTGGGTTGGTCTTAACTRGTTGATTTGGAGMTTTTGCATAGTKTCAAAAGGCATTAMATTAATAGCTGCACCCAAATCAATGAGTGTGTTTGGTAGAGAAATACCATTAATTTCAACAGTGACAACTAGGTTTCCAGGGTCATTATATTTGTATGGAATTTCAGAAATAAATTCAGATAATTGTCCCACTACCTGAACAAGAGGAGGTTCCTTCTTCTTCCTTCTTGGTTTCTTAATGCAAAGATCCCTTATGATTTTGGCGTATATAGGGATATCCTTAATGGCTTGCAGTAAAGGTATTTTTATGCACACATCTCGTAATTCATCTTCTATATATTTGTGCAAGGGTGGGTTAGGTTTCTTTACTAATAGTCTTTCGGGGTAAGGTGGGAGATTAATTTGTTGGGGTACCCGTACAGACTGATAAATGATCGGGATAGGAGGAGAGGCCTCTTCTTTTGTAGGGGTGGTTTGGGTGTTTTCTTCCTCAGAATGATTATCATTTTCGTCCTGAATTATTACTACAAGATCTGATTGGTTTACAACTTTCCCCTATTGTAGTTGAATTTCATAGGTGGGAAAGGTTTGAACTTCTGTATTCTGCACAGGGTGGGTGGGTCGATTATTGGGGTTAGGGACTGGCTGGGCAGGGATTGTTGTTGGTCTCAGAGGATTGTGGGCAGCTTGGTTTTGTGGTTGTTGATTGGCATTTATAGATACTTTCTCCTGCTGATTAGGATTCAAGGGGGTTGCAAATTGTTTCTGTATAGGAGGTGGGAGTAAAGCTTTTATCTGTGGTGGATTGAATCCAGGTAGTAATTGGGAAATGTTTGCAGGGTACTGCGGATATGTAGGGTAAGAGGGATTTCCATACATAGGTCCCCTCTAACCTTGTTTCCAAGGCTGAGATTGTTGAGGTGTCCATTGTGGATAAGTCACTGGGGAAGGACCCCATTGTTGTTGTTGATATTGTGTATTAGGATCATAAAATGTATTGGGATTTTGGACTCTCCAAGGTCTTGTAGAAGGGTATGGTTGTTCTTGTGAGACTCCTCTTCCCCTATACATGGCTTGTAGTTCAAGCAAGGTTGGACACTTAGATGTGGGGTGTTCTAGTGTACACAGACCGTAGATTTCTGACATTTAATGGGCATTATTTCTCATTGTTGTGCTTCTTTCGACATCTATGAAAAAATATTGCTAAAGCATCTTATTCTTGTTTCTTTTTCAGTTTCAGAGTATCTAACTGGTTACTTATTGTGCTCAAGATGTATGTTTTAAATTTCTCCAATAAGTTTCCTAACTCAGTTTTGGTGACAGTCCTTGAGCTTTGTTTTGTATTTCTACTAAAAGGATCTCTTGGTCCTTTGCCTGTTTTAGCTTGTCCTCTTGAGTATCTCCTACAGTAATCTGCAATTTCTGAAAAAGGTTTTTGGTGTACATCTCTTGAACTCAACAAGTTTAAAACTTCTATGCAATCATCTCTGAGACCTTTCAAGAATACATTTCTTACTATAGCTGGGTCTATGGTGAATAGTTTTGACTTTTGATAATTGTATAAGAACCTTTCCAAGTAGTCTTCAGGGCTTTCATCTTCTGTTTGTTGCATTTTAAAAATATCATTTTTAACATTATCCTTACAATGGTATTGGTATTTTCGTAAAAATGTGTCTTTCATTTTATCCCAAGAAAGGATTGTATTTTCTCCTAAGTTCGTGAATCATCTTAAGGTTGAATATTTCATTGTAGAAGGAAAAAGCTTAAGTTTTTGGGCATCATCTGATTAGTTATAGATTCTACATAATATGCCAAATTCAAATAAAAATAAATCTGGATCTTCAGTTGACAAGCCTCTGAAAGTGGGTAACGATGATAGTGGGATATTCTTCATGCTGATGTTTCTGGAAATATCCAAGATTGGAAACCCAAAGGTCTTAGTCTCTGTGGCTACATTTCCTTCTTCTTCTTCCATTCTACTGATGGATGGTTCAGAAACTGGATTTTCGGTGTCTCCTAAATATTCAGCAGACTCACGTTCTGCCTGCCCCAATACTGATTCTTCCGTTTTAGGTTCTCCTTCTGGAGCCTCGCTAGCTCCGCTTGAATTTTATGTTGGTGGAATTTTTTCTGCACCAGTGTCAGTTGGATTAGTGGGGGGGGGGGGTTGCTTTTGAATCTTTGGAGCTTACAAATCTACCCTTGTTATCTCTATATCTATGCATAAAATGGAATTTTGATTCTTTAATTGAATTGAAATCCTAATTCTATCTAGAAGCTAAGAAGGAAACCTGGCTTCGTAGAACCCCAC
Organism: Picea glauca; assembly: GCA_000966675.3. Taxonomy (NCBI): domain Eukaryota; kingdom Viridiplantae; phylum Streptophyta; class Pinopsida; order Pinales; family Pinaceae; genus Picea; species Picea glauca. Next base: position 580,353 of record JZKD02S1892800.1, on the reverse strand, counting down.
TCTAGTGGCCACATGGCTCTTCACTCACGTCTTAAACATTTTATCCGCCTCCCTCAAGAAGCCTTTTAAAAACATTAAAATTTATGCAAACAATCTAAGCTAAAAATCACTTCCTATTGTTTGCAACTCCCCGGCAATGTCACCAAAATGTTGTGTTGCTTATATGTTTAGTATAATGCACTCATTAATTATCAATTCAGGATTCGTAATCAACATAGTTACAAGACACTAGTAAGAATGGTAATTTCTAATGTCACGGGTATAGAATTAAACTAGTTTATGCATGCTGGAAACAAATCAAAATAGCAAACTGCAATGCACTTTGGTTGTCTTTAACAGAGAGGCTATCCACTCCATTGTGGCACATGCAAGTATGAGATGGATTTGGTTTGACAGATCAACTTTTCTATCTGACTCAGAAAACTAACTATGCAATCCACACTTCTGAAAGGAAATCACACATCAATCATCAAAGCATAGCATGGGTAGTTCAATAGTCAATATGTTGGTTCTGTTGTGGTTCACAATGAACTTCACTAGTTCTTATCCAAATAGTTTTGACTATTGCTGCCAACATCTATGATCACTCAAGGAAATCAAATTCATGAGAACAAAGCATATGCAAAAACAGAGCAAGTAAAGATCTTTAAGCAATTATATAATGGAAATACTATATTAAGTTGTACTGTTATCATCTAACAGAGTTAAAGCTTTAGCTAATTTAATGTTCACACTACTGAAAACAAATGCTAATGCTAATCTATGAAGAGGCTGACCTTTGTTTGGCGGTGGGCCCTTGCCGCTTCAACGGGTCAGCTACTGAAGTCTACAAGAGGCTTGTCTTCAACACACACATTACTCTCACTCACATTTCAAAGCATAAAATGAAACTTTCGTTAACAACTCAACTCACACTTAATCATAGATAATTAGAATATGGAGATAAAATGACATTCCATTAATCTTCACTCAGAATATGTTCTATACTATCATATGCTGCTTTACATATTGGTAATATGCTAACTCTCCTACACTTCCACCATCCTTGCCACGACTATTTAATAGTCTTAATCATGAAACACAAGGAGGTGAAGTGATTTGAAAATCAATCATTCGGTTACATCTTTAGCTTCATCCTCATGACACGAAGTGCACGAGGATGAGGCAATCAACAAACTATTCTTATCATAACTTTTCTAAAGCAAATAGACATCGACCAATTGGCTTAGGCGAGATATGGAACTTAACTTAGTGCATTAGGCTCTTCCATATTAGTACCAGATCGTAACAGGTAGATGGTATCGGATCATGACAGTGCGCAAAAGGTGGTACCGGATCATGATAGTGCGTGGTCGTTGGTACCGGATTGCAATAGATGAGATTTTGGTACCAGATTTGGACAGTGGCAGTCTTGGTGCACAGGTATCGGATAGTTGAGCTGGTACATGAATGTTGGATATTGTTGATTAAGGTTGGTTGTCATTGATGTCAACCCTTGAAGAAAGAACCGTAGCACAAATTTTTGGGTAATGGACCCAATAGTGTTTGATGTAAATATGACTCATTATTGTTTT
>JZKD02S1892800.1:546243-578769 GCA_000966675.3 Picea glauca | reverse complement strand
TTACAAGATTTTATAATTCAGTGAAATATTCGCCAATATTTTACAAGATTATATAATTGACTAAAATATTCGCCAAAAAATTATATATAGATTTTATATTATTGATAAAATAGCCCTCAATTTTTCCTATGTATCATGGGGATTCGCCCATTTATTATACATATAAATTTAGGGGGGGTTCTTAAAATCACCCCTGGGTCACACTATGCCATGGAACTCTTACTGTTCTCTCTACAGAACATACTATAACATACCCAACATCCAACTGAGCTATGCCACATAAATTTTTCAAATTGCATGCAATTAAAATATACACACACAAAACTCTTGCGGAAGCATTATATATAAAACTTAAACATACAAATACATCTGTAAATCAACAGATTCACACTAAAATAAAAGTAAAAATATACATGTAGAATATACAGGAAATAACCATAAAAATAAACACAGTTATAACCATACATATGATAACCCATAAAATAAGCACATAAATAACAATGCAACATGTAAATTTATTACACAATGGACACTTATCTTGGTAATAATGTCACCAAATGCGTGCATACCTTCCACGAACTTCTCATCCTTAGACCACATTGTTCATCACTCTCAACAGTGAGTCACCCCCGAGATGGGACTAAACTCCACCCCGGTAAAGGAATTCTTAACCATGCTAATGGCTCATAGACAACAGGAAAGACTCAGTCTCAGGTTCCAACTCAAACTAACAGCCTACAATCCCTCATTCCCCACATGCTTGTCCCACCCCAGGAAGTGTTCCCCTTCTCTGCTCAACAATCCTTTGGCTGCCACACTTTCTTTTCGGGCTTCAGCAATAAGCTGGACAGGAAGTCTCAGAGCACTATGGTTGTAGTTTAGCACCTTCAGGAAATCAATTCCCAACAATTCTCTCACCCAGAGAATTTCTCATGGGCCTGAAAACTTGCCTCTTCAATATCCCATGGGCCTGACAACCTACTTCTTCATTCCAAATCCCAAGCTAACCAGCTACACCAACACAAAAATGGATATGGATACAGTTCAGGTACAGTCATGAAGATACTAAATATAGCTCAATGGGTGTGTGCATGATCATGGATGATTGACTAGATGACTGAATGATAGGAGGAATAATGGAATAATGATGGAAAAGATGGTAAAATGAAATAAGTCCCCACAATATGTATGCATGTCCCCCAACTTGACACTTCTCATGTTGGGAGATACTTTGGCCCACTTGTACCCCACTTTAGAACTTAGGATAAAATAATTATCCATACTTTATGATTTAATAAATATTAATATAATATTCCTTTTTGGCTTAAGCTCCCTATCTTAGCATTTTTCCTTAACCTTTAGGCCCCCACCCTTTCCCTCACTAGTGGATTTTAGTCCCCCATCTCTTTTATCATGGTCGGTCTGTGTGCAACGATGTATTTTATATTAATCATGAGACATATACAAAATAGGCGCACTGGCCTTCAACATCTGGGCTCTTTGGCCTAATCAAAACATAAGCATCCTAGCTTATAATAGCTGGATCACCAGCCTATAAAACATAACATATACACAAAGGCTCGCTGGCCTCAATATCACACACACTTAAGATGTTGCACGTGGTATCCTAAAATGTACAAACTTCATCATTTTACCGTGCAGTACATGTGCGCACTATGCCATTAGCAGGGATGATTTTAAGGATGGAAATTTGTTTTAAAATGTAGAAACCATGGCGAATCTTACTAATCCTTCATATGCCAACTATAAATGTTTGGCGATATTTTTGTAAAAATTTTCAAATTTATAAGGATTTTATATAGTTTTTATAAAATTTTGATGATTTTTAAGGTAAAATAATTTTTTCCTATAGAATTTGGGCGAATCATTTTTAAAATAGCGAATCTCATTTTTGGAAAATCCATGGAAAATTAGCCCATGAGCGAAATTTAGCCCCTAAAATCATCCCCATGAAATGTACATATAAAAATGATATCAAACAGCTTACCCGCTTAAGTACATTTTCATTTACATTACAATTGGGTTCGGCCTAGGGATATTACACCTTTCTCCCACTTCTTTTTGTTGTCTACCTGCATTTCCTCTTCATAACACTATGGTTCACCAGAATCAATCAACAATAAATAATACAATGAAAGAGAGTATTGTTCAGGGGGTCTACTTAACCTAGTACATATTCTAACAACACTTGCAAGAGGTTGAGGTACCTGTTGATCCTTTTGTTGTACATTTTGATTTTCTGGTACCTTTGGAATTTCTTTTTCAGTGATCTCATCAAGCACTGTGTATTCTAGTTTTTCTTTTTCCTGCTTCTTTCCCTGCAACTGATCTTTGTACATGACCTTCTCATTGAATATGACGTCTCTACTCCTAATTATTTTGTTATTTTCATAATCCCATAAGCGATAACCAAAATCATTAACACCGTATTCAATAAAGGTACACTTCTTGTATTATTCCTCAAGCTTTGTTCTATTTTTTTTATCAATATGGACAAATGACTCACAATTGAAAGTCTTCAAAAAATAATAGTTTGTCTTTTTACCTGTCCATGCCTCCTATGTAATTCTACCATCCAAAGATCTTGAAGGTCATCTATTTATTAGGTAAATAACAATATCTACAACATCTTCCCAGAACTGTAATAGAAAACCAACATGCAATCTCATACTCCTTACATGCTCCATGATTGCCATGTTCATCCTTTCTGACACACCATTTTCTTGTGGTGTTCTTGGAACTCTCTTCTCTCTATGAATCCCATGGTATGAACAATAATCATCAAACTCCTTGCTGCAATATTCACCTCCATTGTATGATCTAAGACACTTCAACCTTTTTCTTGTCTCATTCTCAACCAAAGCTTTCCATTTCTTAAAAGTATCAAAAACATCATATTTTTTTCGAATGCAATAAACCCAAGTTTTTCTAGTTGCGTCATCAATAAAAGTAACATAATAACGAGGGCCACCAAGATATGATACCTGAGTTGGTCCCCATACATCTGTATGCACAAGCTCTAACCTTTCACTCTTCTTTTCTTTTCTGACTCTGATAAATATGACTCTCTTTTGTTTTCCATAAACACAATGCTCACAGAAATCCAAATCAATTTGTTTAAGATCTGGAAACAAATTTCTTTTGTGAAGTATCTGCATCCCATTCTCACTCATATGTCCATGCCTATGATTCCACAATGTTGTATCCACTCCTATAGAAGCTAAAGAGATAGAAGAGTCAGTATTACCAGTACATAAACACAATGTACCTACCTTATCTCCTTTTAAAATCACCAATGATCCTTTGGTGACCTTCCACACCTTATATGTAAATGTGGATATACAACCTTCACTTGACAACTACCCCATTGAAATTAGATTTTTCCTTAGATATGAAACATGTCTTACCTATTTAAACAACCATTGGTTTCCATTTCTTTGCTTTATTTTTACCTTTCCCATTCCAACAATTTTGCATGGTGCATCATCACCCAAATGAACCTGTCAAAAATCACCTTGAACATAATCTAGAAAATGTTTCCTATGGGGTGTGGCATGAAATGAAGCCCCTGAATCTACTACACAAGACTCAGAAATATTATCTACATAAATAATCAAAGCATATTGTAACACATCACCTGTTACATTTGCTTCATGATTTTTTTCATGTTGTCCATCTCTTTGTTTCTTTGGAGCTTTGCAGTCTTTCTTCAGATGTCCATTCTTCCCATAATTCCAACACTCTATCTTTCCTATTCTGGATTTGGATCTGCCCTTCCTATAATTCTCGTGGTTCCCTGAGCCATTTCCTCTATCCTTTTGTATTCCCCTGTTCTCCATGTTCAACGCATTACCTTATGTCTCACTTGTACGTTTCTGTTGCATTTCCTCACTAAGGATAGCACTAACAACATCATCAAATTTTAAAGTATTTGAACCAGAGACAGAGTTACTTACAACCATGACCAATCCATTCCATCTTTCTGGCAATGAGCACAAGATTAGAAGAGACCTGACCTCATCATCAAAGTCCACTTTTACAGAACTTAGTTGATTAGTAACTGTATTAAATTCATTTAAATGATCTACAACAAACCCACCTTCTAACATCTTCATATTAAATAATCTCTTGATTAGAAATACCTTATTGGACGCCAAGGTTTTTTTATATAGTTTAGCCAATGCGTCCATCACCTCCTTCATTTCATTTTCTTTTGAAATATTGAAATCCACCGACGCTGTCAGGCTCAGCCGTATCGTTCCTAGTGCCTTTCTGTCAAGAACCTCCCATTCTTTGTCCTTCATGGCCATCGACTTCTTTTCTATTCCACCCAATGGTAGGAATAGATCTGTCTGATATAAATAATCTTCCATATGCATATTCCATAACTAGTAGTTTTGGATGTTAAATTTCTCGACCCTAAGCTTTCCATCTTCTGCCATTTCTCCCACTCAAACCAGGAATCCTCTTTTCCTGTGAGTTACCTTTCTCTATGATACCAGTTGCTAGAAAAAAATAGGATCGCGGAGCAATAAAATAAGACAAATGCAGAAATAAAAAATAGAATATACAGAATACAATAGAGACACATATATACGTGGTTCACACAGTGTGGAATACGTCCACCAGAGAAATTTCTAGGTCCTTCCTTTATTATTATGTAGCAAATGAAGGGATACAACCTACAACAAACCCACTGTAAATTCCTCTTATTTGTCTCAAAATCTCCTATCTCAGAATACAATATTCACAATAATCCATAGCCACAAACATTTCCCTCATAAAAGAGGATTCCTTGTAGGTAATAAAACCCTAACATAACTTCTACCGTCAAATCTACAACCTTATAATGAATGGTCTGTCATAGTTCAAGTTCACTCATAAGTACATTCACACACACATTATATTGAATATATTCTATGTGAGTAAGTGATTCTTATATAAGGTAACCAAGGAAATAGGGGGTGAATTTCAGAGGGAAGTTGAAGTAAAGAAGGGTGAAATTCCAAGGGAGGTTGAAGTCTTATGATGATCTGTTCTAAGGTATGTTTTTTAAAAGTTATCTTACCATTATTCAGATAGTGAAAATTGGAGTTTGAGAAGATATGTCAATGTACCTATGGTAACAATTTAAGCTTATGGGTTGTTTTATTTTTTAGGATACACTCTGTGGAAAATATGGTTTTTGGCTAGACTTGAAACTAGTGTCAAATAGGTGTTACGGGTAAAAAATTCATAAAATATTCATAGAGGATCCAAATTCAGTGAGATGAAATGAATTGGATAGAATATAGTCATTAGTATTTTTTGTATCATTTTCAGAGCTAGATATCAAATTTTCATGCATGGCATGCTCTACAAGTTCACTCTCTAGAATAAGCCATAATTCAACAAGGTCTGTCATTTTTGCTATAACTCCTTTTATGGGATGTTCCAAGAAGTGAAACTTGGGGGAATTTCAGAGTCAATATTGAATAATATTGGGTACAAGTTTTATATATTTATTCATTACATGTACGGAGTTATTCTTTTTCAAAATTTAGAGTTTGTGACTAATCCAAAAACTAGTCTCATGAGACTAATGTAAAGTTTGATGAAGATGTTATTCTCTTGTTGTTGAAGTTGAGGAAGGTCTGCAGGTATATGATCACACACACCAAGTCTGTTATAGATTTACATGTATTTTTATATGGATGTTTTGAGGGTTACATGTTGATTATGTTATGGTGCATGCTTGAGGAAATTCTTTGGTATATTGTTAGGGCATTGACACATGCTTGAGGCACATATTAGGTGCATGTTTTAGGCATATAATTGGTATATGATCTTGGTTTTTTGGTAATTTTTTTAGTCACTTCATTGATGATATATTTTTTCACATGGTGTATGACATGATTGAGACACATCGTGAGTGATATGGTATATGGTTGAGGCACATGGTTTGAGGAGCATCTTGGATATTTGGAACATTGCTTGAGACACAATTTTCGTATATGTATGAGGCATTCCTTGGTGACATTGATGCATGGTGAGATACATATTTGATGCATGATATGGTGTTGGCACATGGTATGGCATATGTTTCATGATTTGGTACAGGTTTTGGTACATGATTGATGCATGATTTGGTACATGATTTGGTACAGGTTTAGTACATGTTGTGGTACACAATTGATGTTTGGTATGGTACAAGTTGTTGGTTAGGTACATGATTTGGTACATGGTTGAGACACATATCTTGTGATGGTATGTTGGTGATCTTAGTACATGCTTGATAAAGGCATGTGTTGGTGATGTTGGAAATCTAGTTGAGAGGCATCTTTGGTATATGATCCATCTGAGAGAACCTAGTTGAGTATTGGTGACAGTGACAGGTTGGATAGGTTGATTAGTGACAGGTTGATCAATGATAGGTTGATGTGACAGGTTGGATACAATGATATGTTGGATACAGTGACAGGTTTATAGGTCACAGGTTGATGTGATAGTGGCAGTGAAAGTGGTAGTGATTGTGGTAGGTACAGGTTGTATACACTTACATTTCAGGGCAGCAGGATGGGGAAAGGAAAGGGGTTTGTAGACTCTTTCCAGTTGGTGTCAAAGACCACAGGGAGTTATAGCTTCCTTCAGGTTGGATCCTAAGAATTAGGGGGTTGTAGCCTCCCTCTAGTTGGAGCCAGAGAATTCAGGGAGTTGTATCTTCCTTCTGGTTGGTGCTTGTAAATTAGGGGGTTGGTGCCTCCTTCCAATTGGTGTTGGAGAATTTGGAATTTGTTCCTTCCTATGAATGTATTATTGATATATATAAGAAATCATTTCGTGGTTTTCTCTTGTTTGGGTTTCCACATAAATTCTAGTGTATTGTGTACTTCATGTGATTTTGTTGATGTGATTCTTCTTATGTTTATATTCTCATGATATACTGATGATATATTGATGATATACTACTGATAAAGTTGACATTTATATATTGTGATTACAATTGGTAAAATTTCTTATACTAATTCACCCCCCCCCCCCTCTCAGTATTTCAACACCTTCATTGTGGGAAGACAAATCATCACTCAGATAAAAAAAGAAGGCTAAAAAAGTCAATAATTCATTATGGTTGGCTAAGTTCTTGGCATTGGAATTGAAAAGTCAATAAGTTGCATAAGTCTTACTATTTAGTTCAAACACAAGTAAATACACATTTGCATGGAGAAATAACAAAAGGAAAAGGATTTCAAAAAATGTTTCAAATGATGATTTTGGGCACAATTGGGGCCCAATTCTACATGTATTTTAAATTGAAGAATGAGTCAAAGATAAAGGTATTCTCTTTCACTCAAGGGGGGGAGTACACTGATGAAATAAAAAAGGGTTAGTTTCCAACCAAAAACACCACATTAATCAAGTCACAGTGTTTACTGGTCAATCAAAAAAAACCAAACACAATGATGAACCATTGAAGAACAAAAGAATCCAAAATCTCAAGCTTGGATCCCTTCAACAATCTTCTCATCTTGCCCCTAATAAGGGGGGATATCAATGATGATAGTCAGGATTCAAGTTTTGATGTCATATAAATCAAAATTAATCAGAATCCAGTCTCCTCAACAAGGCATCTACAATTAAATCAATCGATCTCTTTAATTCATCATATTTGGGAAGTTCTAGCATGGAATCTAGAATCCTCTCATTACTCTTTAACTATTCATTGTGTTGTTGTTTAAAACATAATTGTGTTTGAATTCAAAGAGAAGTTCGATGATCCTATTTGTTCACTAATAGCATAATGGTGATCCTATTTGTTCACCAATTAGCAAGGGAATTTTCAAACATGGAAATTGTTCACTTCCAAAAATTCTATTCTCTTTTGAAGTTAATTTTAGATGAACCATTAAACATTCATATTGGATTTGTTTCAATCATATCTTCATCGAAGCTTGGTTCAAAGGTTTCAAATTGAATATTGAAGAGGATACCATTTTATGCACTAGTTCATGTTGCCTTACTGATATAATTATTTAGACTTATGATTAAGGAGGGAGGATGTTAGATTGTGAGTCCCTAAACAATCAAAAAGTTTGATATCATTTCTTTTATGATTTTTCATCCTTATCTCTTGATGAGGTGTTATCATTATCCACTGATGAGTTTTCAGTGAGATCTAGATCTAGAGGTGGTCAAATACATGTACTATAAGTTTATATCATTGGATAAATACATGTGTTGAATATGGTTTAAATCGTTTTCTTCTCTTGTCTCTTGTTTGAAATTATCTATTACAATGTTAAAAAATAGAGCAAGCACAATACAAGAGATAATAGATCAATATATCAAGAATTACTTTAAATATGGCATTGATATAAAAACCAACATTTTATAAACAAAATTTATGCTTCAATGGTATCTTTTAGTTTTGATTTCCAATGCTTTCTTTTGTTTTAAATACAATCATGGATTGTGTGGATCTGTTGGAAAAGACCTCAACATGCAAAGCTACAAACACATATTCTCCAACATATATAGTAAGATGATTGCAATTTAAATCAATAAGAAAATGAGAGAACTATGACCTTGTAGGAAACAACTTCTTTGCAAGATTGTGCAATCCTCTTCTTTTGGGTATATTTTCTCACGATCAACCAACCATAAATCTTTGGTATCAATACACTTCACTTTCCATGGATCACTACCATGGAACTATTACACCTTGAAAATAAAAGAGTTCTAATACCATGTTAATAAATAGAACACAAGCAAGAAAATAACTTCATGAAAAAGGTTTTAAGTCATTCTCAACACATGTATTCGTCTCATGATATCAATTTATAGTACATGTATTTCACCACATCTAGAACTAAATGTCACCGCCAACTCACTAATGGATAATGACAATACCTCATGATTAGATAAGGATGACAATTCATAATAAGGTTATCTCATACTTTGTGATTGTCTAGGGACTCATAGTCTAACACCAAGAACCTTTGATGTGATATAAGATAACACAATTTAATTAAAATCCAACAACTAATGACAAAGTTGGTCAATGGGACTCAAATGTAAAGACAATGCGAATACATAGTAGGAGTGTAAAATAAAATCTTATCACTACTATACTAGATGCAAAGAGAGCTAAATAACAAGAAAATAGAAGCACAATAGGTAGTGCAACTACAAAAACATGTCAAGCATACAAATAGTACATAGAAGCACAATAGGTAGTGCAATTACAAAAACATGTTGAGCATAAAATATAAATGTCAAGGTGTGTTGTGGCGAGAAGTCGAGTGAGGAGAGAGAGATGATGACTCCCCATATGACTCATCAATTACCATTAAGGGACCAATATATTTCCCAATGATGTCATCTGGAGAGTATATGGGGCCAAGGGGGCATACCTATGTAATTCTAGGCCAGGGAAACCTTGAACTGATGAGCTCAATCACTCCTATAAAACAAATCAACTTTTTGGATGAAGTGATGTTGCTAAAAACATTATCAAGGAATATTGGGCTTTGATCTATGAGTTCAAATAGATGTAACCTTTGCAATACCTACATAGAAATAAAACTTTGATTTTTTATGTGCAAACATGTCAAACACTTTATGCAACAATATTCATTATAAAGCCAATGAAATCATTCTAGTTGGAATATTAGTTTGTACCAAACAATACCTATGCAAGTATTCTCTTAAAATCTATCTACATGGACTTCAATAGTGAACTCCTAGTAACCCAACATTGACATGAATGTGTTTTTATGGTATTCCACTACTTCTCTAAAATGACAATATTTGTTACATGTTGTAAAAACATTAATGCTCCAAAATCTCTTGAAGTATTACTTTCATTTTCAATAGTGATACACAATTCCTTATCCAATTTTGGCAATCCTTCTCTCAAAACCAAACAAATCAAATGAGATGAAAATGGATGATATTCAAGTTATTCAACATACTTGCAACAAAACAATGCAAGTATCCACAAAATACTCAACTCTTGGCACCATATAAGCTATGCATCATCCTTCCCTTGTTAGTTACCACATATGAGAAAAATGAACTAATAAAAGTTAACAAATTCATGGGGAAGATAAAATAAATACAAACCAATGTTATCGGAACCGAACTGATCAAGACTAAAAACTAGAACAAGCAAAAAAATTGGAAACAAAACCAATTGACCAAAAAATACATAAAATATTCAATTTTTGATCAAATCAAACCATGAGACACAAACTATGAAAATGTTTCTCATGTATATAGCATTGTAAAGGTGAATATAGAAAAATGGCACCAAACGCAATACACATTTGAATCAAAATACATTAACATTGAGGCTCTAAATGTCCTGCAAAATCCAAAAATAAGCATACTACAGTCTACAATCAACTAAAACTACAAAATCATCCAAATCTAGACCCTCTACAATATCTACATGGGTATACTCAACATCTTTTCTTGACACCTTTGAAAGTCCAACACCAATTTTTGTAACTTGTGGTGATGGAAGCAACTACAAGTCATCCAAGATAAATCCATTCACGATAGAAGGTGACATCATTAAATAGATCAAAATTATGTTTTTCGAGTAGTTATAAGATTCTACCTTGTTGTTTCTTTATCTTTGAATCAACCAGTTTTGACTAGTTCAAGACCAAAACTAGTCATTTCTAGTCTAAGGGGATAGTTCCACCCGAAGAACCCCTAAACCAGTCTAACTGGCCAATTTAGCTAGTTTTGATCCAATCATGATAACATTGATACGATCCAATGTCAAAGGAGAGACAAGATAATCTCAAACTAAATATGAATTTGAAAAACTCTCCATGAAAAATACAATCTTTCATCATTTATGAGTGGGAAGTAAGGTTTGGTTACACGTAAACAATAAAATATTTCATAATCAATAATATCACAAACTTAAACCAATTAGATACAATCCTCATAAGATCATAGAAATTGTCAATTTTATTGGCATCCATCTTGACTTACCAACTAATCTTGTGATTCATGGTGCCATCAACATGGAAATATCAATCTTTATCAGATACCACTATTAGAATATGAAGTGTAGATTATTCATCCAAAGACACAATTCAACATTTCCAACCACGTGTACTAGAAGACACCCATATAAACACTGAGATTGGTGGGATCTCCCCCAATGATGTAATAAGAGCCTAAGGGCCCATTGGAGTAATGAAGGGTTATTGTATGGTATTACCCTACCTTAAGGGTTTTGGAATTGATGAAGTAAAGGGGAATCTCTGTCATATTTTTGGTTATATTTTTTTTTATTCATCTTTAGCGTTAAGGATCATAGAAAGTAGAAAAACTGCAAGAAGCATGTGAAGCAATCTAAAGGTTGGAACTTTGGAGCCATATTGAAGAGGAGTGTACATGTGTTGTACTTGTCTAGTGTGATTTAAAAGAGACATGAAAAGAATGTCTTATGGAAAATTTTCATTTATGGGAAGAAAACTACTTTAAACCTCTATTTGTTGAACATACTCTATTTGAAGTGAACATCATTGAGAGAATTATCGAGCAGGTTGTGACAAATAGTTTCCAGTTTGAATCTTCTCTAGTGACAGTGTTCCCTGTAGATCCACAACCAACCTGATTCTGCATTGTGGATGATATTTTTTATATGGATGGTCCTAGTGTCTTGATCTGTAAAATGATGTGGATATTCTACTGAAACAGTTCGTCACAACAGATCTAATAAATACTGCAAATATTTACTATTAAGGTTATTTTTCTTTTAGATCTCCATAATATTTAGTTATTGATTTTTTTCCTAGGAATGAAATAGATAAAATGTGGTAAATTGAGAAAAATAAAATACAATCACACCATGCACAAAGAAACACAAGATATGACCTTTGAAGCCCAATATAGGAAAAAACCCAACTAGAAGGTGAGGTTGCTTTGCTCTCTCTTCTCTAGTATAGAAATGATCTAAGTACAAAGAAAGAGACACTCTATGTGGATTTGCCTTTGATCTTTGTTATGTATGGTTGCTATAGAATATATCTTCCTCTGTTATGCTCACATAATACCACTCTATGATGTTTTTCTTAGCTATGGAACAAGATACAATTCAAAAGAATGGAACCTCTTCTCCTCCTAGTGGCCCGGTATTTAACATAGCCTAATATCCATCTAGGGATAGGTTTTTGACTTCCTCAACCCTAAATTTTGGTAGGGTTTTGAACATTCTAGAGTCTTATAGAAATACCTCATGTGGATAGACCCATATCCATGAATAATGGGGGCTAACATTCCATCCTCTCATACCATGGTGGTCAACACGATAGATCAACTTGCACGAGCTTAGATTGATGTGATGTTTTCATTGTTGGAAATGTATCAATATGTAGAATAGCATCATGGGGTCTGAACTGCGCTGGGAAATTTTAAACCCCCAAAAATGTCATTTGATTCATCAAAATGGCCCCAGAAGGTTTTGGACCCCAATTTTCCAAACTAGGATCTGCCACTAAAATGGTCCTGCAAGATTATTCCTCCAATTTTTCCTCCCTAAAAGGATCAAAATAGATGACAAAAAATATAATAATCCAATCTGGATCATACCTCCCCATTTAGGGAGTCTTTTGGTCCCCAAAAGATTTACTGAATGAGGTGAGGAAAACTTTCCTCTACCTTATCCCTAGAGTACCACTTTTATTTTCTTGGAAGTTTTCCTTTCAACCTAATCTACCAAAGCTCATGTTATCCATATCTTGTAGTTTTGGACCTATTTTTCAAAACTATTTCCTCTACTGACTCTTCCTAAGCCTCTAGGGCTAAGTCCTCTCTAGAAGGTAGGACATACTACTCTTGATCCAACATGGAAGGCTCATAGAGTTTGATATCATCCACATTCACTACTGAGTAAATGTGCATGTATGGGGGTAGATTGAGTCTATAGGATTTGTCTCCCACATTTTCCAATACCTCAAAAGGAATATACCATAGAGCCTTCATATTCTTCCCAAGACCCTATAGCCTTTCCTTATTTAGCTATAACCATACTCTATCTCCCACTCTAAAATTTTTCTCTATTTTGTGCTTGATCTAAATTCCACTGACTTGATTTGCAAATAATTTAAGAAAAAGTTGTCTTGACTTAAATTATAAAGTTTAAAAAGACAATTAAAAGGCTAAATTGAATAAATGAACAACAAAAAGACAAAAAAAAAAAGTTGATAATAGAGTTCACCCATCTTGGGCTACAACTACGGGCCCACTTCAACTACACAACCTCTCCATTAGTATAATGTGAAGCACTTCAAATGATTTATTACAATACAATGGATCTCCAATTTTCCATAAAATGTCTTCACCGGCTCCAGTAAGATTGTAGAGTTGTTGGAAATCAATTCCCACTCTCTTCCTACACTAAAAAGGGATTAAAATTGATTTTTTTTCAATTATACAGGAAAACGTTTTGTATAATAATAAACTCACAACAAATCCTTCCCAAGTCCCAATATTTTTGTGCAATGGTTAAAACATATGGTTATATAATTGGAAGTCCCAAGTTCAATCTGCACCTGTTGGTATTTTTGGGCCATTCAAATAATTGAAAGTTTAAATAATATGATACTTGAATCCTATAACAAGAGGTATCACTGGTGTATTAGATAAAAACGTTGGTTCGTTGGCCGAGGTCAAATGTTCAAACCCACATACCATCTTATTTTTGGATTATGGATTAAATTACAAATTTAAATATAAGTTTATCAGTTGTACATAACAAGAACTATTGATGACCCAATTGTAAGTTGTTGGGTTGTTTCTGATGAGGTATGGGGTTTTATCCACCTGCCCGACATTTCTGGAGTGGATAATCCCCTTTTTGTCAAATCATTCCTACCATGTGGCGACCCTTGATTGTTCCACATGGTGTTCATGTAACCATGCCATGCCAAACGATGCCATGTCACCTTTCCACTTCGGTTGCCTGCCACATCAGCCTCCATACCTCCCAGTCATCCTGCCATGTCAACATCCATACAACCTAGTTAGCATGCCACATCAACATCCGTACAACCCAATTATCATGCCACAACAACATCCATATTCCCACCTGTCAGGTCTGTACTTTCATGTGTCCTGGCCATAATTCCACATGTCCTATCCATACTACCACGTGTTCTGGTAGTAATTCTATGTATCAGTCCCTGGTGATGCCACGTGTCAACCCTATCAACCTTTTTCCATGTTGGTCCAAAACTTAGAACACCATGACTTTCTCATATGATGCTTGTTTGAGCCTGCTCAAGCATGATTGGAAAGCTCTCATCGAGCTCTTCGACATGAGTGTGTTTACATAAAAAAATGAGAACATTAATTTTACTCATTTGTAGAGATCATTTTGGATCAAACCTCCCCACAAAAGAATCTTTTGGTCCACCGAAAGTCTACATACATGGTTTGAATTGTCTATCTAATTTGTACACTTTCAAATCATAAAAAAACTATGTTGCATATAAATGATGTTATAATAGGTCATCACTTGTACAATTTTCCCTTCTAGGGGTCTCATACACAACATGTGAGGGTTACAAAAATAGAAGAAAAAAACTTTGGAGATGTGTGACCCATTTCTAACCAAACTCGGATAACATATTCTCCTTTTTGGGTTGCTCATCTTAGATTGTTGATGCTTGACCAACTCTTTCATATGCTACCTCTTTCTTCACAGGTGCATGCATAAGTTTCTTTCCCTGTTTTAGAAGAAGATGTGGATGAAGTTTCCATCATCTATCAATCCAATGACCACTCATATTGAATTGAGTGAAACAATTCTTTGACCACAAGTCCTTCTTGCCACACTCCACAATTAATGTTGGAAAGTGGTCTTTATGTCTTTCCTCTTTCATGGTAGACATGAACTTCATGTACAAGGACTTTATCTTCCAAAATTTGGAAAGAAAATGGTTATGTAATCCACAAAACATACATTGATACTTATACCATAAACTATGTTTCTCATTTCCATTCTTCTTATAGTCAAATAATACATTGGAATAATCTGATTTATTATACCTTACATGGAGGTTCTTGTTGCAAGTCTGCCGGGAAGAAACTATATTAACTCCTTAAGGATGTTCACCTCTCATTCAATATTCCTTTCATTCTTTGTGAGTCTAGTGAAGTGATGTGCCTTTTCTTTGTATAAGGTATTTTTGTAATGCCTTAGACTCTTCTCTTGAAGCATTTCTTGCTTCAGTGACCTTGGAGCACTCTTCAGCTTCTCCTTTTCCATATCCCAAACCAACATACAAAGGTATTTCCACAACCTATAGGGTATTAGTCATTCCTTGGCCATTAATTACAAGATCCTTTCCATAAAAACCCATTTTGGTTAGCATCTTAAAACCAATACCATGAGAAAATTATGACTCACTTACACGACATAACTCAGTGAAAGATTGTGAATCTATGGTAGAACACGATCTTATTGGCATGCTAGATTCCTCTTCATCCTCCACGCTTTCATATTTCTGAAGCTTTGTTAAAATTTAATCCTTGGATTTCAATTCAATATGCAATTTTTTCTTTTCATCCTCAGAGACTCGCAATAACATTATCAATTCAAAATTCTCTTCCTAAATCTTTTGGTTAATCTCTTCAATTTCCTGAAGTTTTTCTCACTTCAAATATTTTCCTATGATTGTCCTTCTGAAACCTGCTCTTCAAACTGCAAATTGTATCAAACCAACTCTGATACCAAACTTGATTCGAAATCCACTGACTTGATTTGAAAATAATTTAAGCGTAAATTGTCTTAACTTAAATTATAAAGCTTAAAGGAACAATTTAAATGCCAAATTGAATAAATGAACAACAAAAGGACAAAAAAACAAGTTGATAATGGATGTCACCCATCTTGGGCTACATCTTTGGGATCACTTCAACTGCGCAACCACTCGATTAATATAATGTGAAGCACTTCAAATGCTTTATTACGTTACAATGGATCTCCAATCTTCCATAAAATGTATTCACCAGCTCCAAGAAGACTATAGAGTTGATGGAAATCAAATGCCACTATCTTCCTACACTAACAAAGGCTTGAAATTGCTTCTTGTTCAATTATATTAGAAAAATTTCTATATAATAATAAACTCACAACCAATCCTTCCCAAGTCCCAAGATTTTTGTGCAATGGATAAAACATATGGTTATATAATTGGAGGTCGTGGGTTCAATCCACACTCGTTGGTATTTTCGGGCTATGCAAATAATTGCAAATTTAAATAATATAATAACTGATGTGATGTACCCATCCACTAGTAGTATGGCCATGCTACCCCAAGAATGCACTTCTTGAACCAATTTCAAATTTTGATATCATTTAACTAATAAACAATCATGAAAGACTCACATGAAATAATCAAGATTCATGCTTCAACATAAAAGAAATGAATAATATGCAATGCACAACAATAACCAACAAGCACGCATATTATAAATATGAATCTTAGAGATAAATAAATACACAACGAAAGATACATTATACATAAAACACAAAGATCACTTAAATTTTCAAGTAAACATTCACCAACTAGTTGCAGACCAAGGACCTTCCTCCCAACCATAGACAATGTTGTTCATTCATTCTCAATAGCAGTGTCACCCCCGATCTAGGGATATGAATCCACAAGGATGGGTCCTAGGACAAATCTAAAAACACACAACAATCCTAATTTCCATCTCTCTTTCCCCTTCAACTTGCACAACCAAAATAAATGAACCTCTTTCTTTGTCATGTAGTCCCTCACACCATTCCATTTCTCTCCAAGGCTCCAGTGCTACTTGATTGGAAATATCCTTGTTGGAAACTCCAAGGATTCTCAGTTGTGGATAGTTTATTCTGAACAAGCATCAATATCATGCACACAGGAATCCATCCCTCCTAGAATGATAAGTAATTTATTACATCCACCTAGAAATGGCTCTTTCGTCCCATCCATTTGTTTCCATGCTTGGAACAACATCACATGAATTAGCAAGAATGAGGATCCAAAAATGAAAGAGTGAGAAGAGTGTAAGAGTGAATGGATAACAACCCCCCAAATATCCCACAAGAAGATTTTATATAATTACATGAAATTAATAACTACATGGCCTCCCCCCAAGAAGATCATGTAACCTCTTTTCTCAATTATTTACCAATATGGGTAAATAAAATATAATAAAAAGGACTTAACCCTTTTATCCCCCCTCTCTCATGGAATCATAGCCCTATATCTCTTGTCGTTGTTTGTCTTGTAGCCAACAATGTATTTTTATTAATGTAAATAGAAGTATTACATTTCCTAGGCACTCCGACCCCTTTTTAACTTTACTGGCTCACTAGCCTAATTTGACATTTACATAATACATTCTAGTTCATAGGGATTAAAAATTAGGTGTTACATCCCCGTCCACTTATTTTGGCATTGTCCTCAGTGCATAACACCATGTTGATGCTATTACAATTCTAGGCACTATGTCCTTTAATCCGCATAGGAAATCCAACCAATTTCTTATATACATAGGCACTCTAGCCTAAAATAAAACATGCATACATAGGAATTTTGACCCAAAACATGTATAATGATCTTCAGAATTTATATTTCTCGTAGCATTTCCAACCAACAAGCTATCCTTCCCTATCGGCCTACATAACCAAAATAAATGAACACCTTTCTCTACCATGCAATCCCTTAGGCTATTCCATTTCTCTCCAACGCTCTAGTGCACTCAAACAAGAATTTTCAGAGCTGCGGATTCAAGAACTCCAACTCCAACAAGTCCATTGGACTTTCTCCATTCTATGCCTTCATCATTGAGCTTGATTTGCTTCTAGTGCTCTTTTTCCTGAGCTTCTAGCTTCCATAGTCAATATCTCATCTTTATTATACACATACAGTCATCATGAGATATCATTATAACAATTCTTAATCATAGATGTCAAATTTGTTTTATACTTGATTTTTTTTTTCCAAGCATGAGCTTCCTACTCATAATTCGTTTGGCTCTTGCAACTGCAAACATAAAAAATTATTATAGCTTATAGAAATTCCATACCAAATACCATTATTCCTGCAATTTTCTTAGCCTTCAATCAACCAAACCAATTGTTAGCACATCATATCGATTTTTAGTTATCGATTTCCAAATCTGTTTTATATAGGAAAATAAATTCCCAGGCATGATCTTTTTCTCATAATGTTTTGTTCTTGTAGTAGCATACATTGGTATTCCTTATGTGATTACATCCCTGACATTTCCAAGACCATTCTTGTTGCAATTTCCTCAGTTTTTCATGTAGCCAAACAAATTTTCAGTAATTTTTAAATTCCAATTTCTAAAATTGTTTTATACAGAAAAATAAAGTTTCTAGACATTATATTTTTCTCATAGTGTTTGGATCTTACAATGGTAGAGAATAGTATTCCTTATGGGATTACATTATTTCCATATCCAAGACCACTCCACCTGGAATTTCCTCAATTTACACTCAACCAAAAAAAATTTTAGCATATCATAACAAGTATACATTTTCATGGAAACAATTACAAAAATTCAGAAAGTGATCTCAGAATTGTTTACAACAAAAATTCAATCACTTCCATTAATCTAATTACTAACTAGAATGAACCCATCATCCTCTACACATGTATTATCAACCAATCTTTTCTTTCTTCTATCCATAAGTATTTTTATTACTTGGTTCCCGACAATACTTTTCTGAAATTTATCATCATGTAACTACTCTAACCTGTAACTTTCTTGTTGCAATATCTAACAACTCCTAAAGTATTATCAACTTCATGAGTTAACAATATTGACATCATTTCAGCTATTAACAGAATCATTTCTATGCCATATAATATATCATGCATTCACCAAAATGCATTCAATAATTCCTTTAATACCACTTGTAACATTTTCAACAACTCCAAAAAGGGATCTCAAAATTGCAACGAACAACAATTCAATCACCTTCAGCCAGTATTCGTATTAATATAATGAAACTATCATTTATTTTGGATTTTCAGCACCACATTCTTTTCATAATGCAACAAATAATTACCAATAAAATAACAATCAATTTTTCTAATACACATGGTCACATCTACACAATGCATCTGTGCATTGACTACATATTACCACACAACTATGTCATGCATTCTACCATGTGAGTTGGAATGTTTGTCCAACACCTCAAGACATCATCCACACACTTCCTACTTCTTGCTTGACTATTTGTATACCTTCTTTTGTCAGTGTTTCATGGAAACCTACACAGGAGACCTAGCTAAATCATACACAAACAAAGCTTATCAAGAAAAGAAAGAGAGATACAATATGAAGAATGAGAATCAATGTATATTATGATCTATTCAATGAGTGAGTGAATTTCACTCATATAGGAAATGACATCCTATAATTAAGAAAAGAGAAGAAGAAGTGAGCTGCAGTGAGATTTTCTTAGGAATTCATGCATAATAGTGATGGTCTAAAATTAGAAATTCTAAAATAGAACTAGTCAGTTAACTCCCACTGAACTAGTGTGTCGAAAATAGAAATTTCTCCAACACGACCCCTGAACATCACTATGGAGTAAAACATGAGTCCCGACTACTAGGCCATATTAGGTACTCATGTACAATGCAACTAATGAACACTGAATAAGAATGAGAAAAGAGGGAAAACCATGTGGGAACAAACCCCCCCCTCAAAAGACAATGCATCAAAATAAGAAAAGGCAGTTGCTAGAAAACTGTGTTCTTCACTGCAAGATGATCCCACAAAGTCTAAAACTTCTTCCCAGTGAAGGTCTTGGTGAATATGTCGACAGTCTATTCATAGGAAGGACATAAATGAAAATCAATGATCTTGTCATGTACTAAATCTTTGATGAAATGCATGTGGACCTCTATGTGTTTGGTTCACTGTCGTTGTACTAGATCTCTGTAAAATATTAGTGTACTCTGATTATCACATCATATGATAGTCGGACAATGAAACTGGATACCAATATCAGAAAGGAGGTGTTGAAGCCAAAGTGTCTGAATGACACAGTTGACTACTCCTCTGTACTCGGCCTCTGCGGAAGATAAAGCAATGGTTGATTGCTTCTTACTTGAACAACAAATTGGGCCTAACCCTAAATTGAGAGTGCACCCGGACGTGGACTTGTGATCTATTCTATCACTGGCCCAATCTAAATCTGTGAAGCCAATGAGATCTAATTCACAACCATCTGCATAGTTTATCGCATAACTCATGGTGCCCTGAACATATCTGAGGATTTGCTTGGAATCCTTCTAGTGCAGATCATGGGGTTCCTTCATGTATATGGAAACTTCTCCTACCGCATATGAGATATCTGAATGGGTGTGGGTGAGATACATAATATTCCCCACCAACTGTCGATACAAAGGTTTGTCCAATAATGGTGTATCCCCACCATCATCAAGTCTGATCCCAGATAAAAAGGGTGTAGGTGCAGACTTACAGTATGTCATGTGGAATATATCCAGAAGATCCCTTACATACTTAGCCTAAGAAATTTTGATGTTGGAAGCATACTGACTAATCTCAAGACCAAGAAAGAAGTGTAGTGGAACCATGTTCTTCATAGATAATCTGTCATGAAAAATATATTTGACCAAAGAAATGGTTGAAGCAGAGCTACCAGTGATCAAAATATCATCAACATAGAGTACTAAAATCATCACAGAGTTAATAGTCCTCAACATGTAAACATTGGAATTAGATTTACATATAACAAAGTCATATGAAAGAAAGTAAGAATCCATCTTTGCATACCATGCTCTAGGTGCCTGCTTGAGGCCATAGAGAGACTTCTTCATTGTGCATACTAAATATGAGTTCTGAATGAACCCCTATGGGTGCTCCATGTAGATCTCCTCTGAAAGGTCACCATGAATAAAAAAATTCTTCACAACCATCTAGTGAACTTCCCATCGTCTGGCTGTTGCAATGGCTAGAGCCAAGCAAATGGAGTCCATATTTGCTACAGGATAAAAGATCTCATCATAGTCTATCCCATGAATTTGTTGAAATCCTTTTGCAACTAATATGGCCTTGTACCTTCTCACCTGACCATTTTCTTCTCTCTTGGTCCTATAGACCCATTTGCATCTGACAAGTTTCCTCCCTGGTGGAAGTGTACCAAATCCCAAGTTTGATTCTCTAGGAGAGAGTCATGCATCTCATGCATGGTTGCTTCCCATAGTGGATTGGAAACAACCTCACTGTAGGTATGTGGATCTGAATATTAAACCATACAACAATGAATGAGCATCGTTGGTTCAAAATTTGAAAGTACATGAGAAGGATCCTCATGCTGAGATCGAGTCCTCCTCAAATCCAATGGATTCCCTACAAGGATACCTGTTGCGTGAAGTGTGAATTGTACCTTCTTGGGAATTCGCTGAAGCTTCATCATTGGATTCTTATCTGGTTGTACTACCTACTTATTTCCATGTACATAATCTGAGTGTATGGAAACATCTCTGATGTCTAAAACTAATGGAAGCACAAGAGTATGTTCATGTTGCACTGGAGGTGCATGCAAAGTACTCTCCTTATGTGTATGTAGAAATGATGAGTCATCATCAGAAAAATTAGTGAATTTATACAAACTTGACTTGTGATCCACCTCACCAATTGCAATGATGGAATTGTCATGGATGTCAATTACTGAAACTTAATCTGATGTAAATTTAACCTTTTTATCTTTCTGAGTGATTTGATAAATTGAGAACAGATTCATAGAAAGATTTGGAACATGTAAAATATTCTCAAAACTGCCATTATGGATTTCCACTCTTCCTTCTCCTACTACTACTGGAGTATCATCCCCCGTGAGAATAGGGTGTCTTGAGCATGGAATCAAAGAATAGAAAACTTCCTGTTTCGCTATCATATGATGTGATGTGCCAGAATCTATAATCCATGAATCAGATGAGGAATTAATTACAACCAGATCATGATGGTTACCTTTCTTAGGTGCATGGTCTTCTTCCTTCTTCTTCTTGGCTCCTTCAGGAATGAAGTCTCCAAGGTTATTCTTTTGAATTACCTATGTCATAATATCAATCTTCTTCTTCATGCATGTGGATTCTTAATGATTCGGTTTATTGCAATATGTGAATTGTGTTCCCTTCTTATTATTCCCTTTGGAATTTGAATAATCTTTGCAACCTGAAGAATCCTTGAAGGGTTTGGAATATCCCTCCTTCTTTGACTCTGGATGTAATAGATCCTTTCGTTTTTTCTTTGATTTCTGATTTGATGACCCTTTTCCATCATGCATGGTGAGTGCATGTGATTTGGGATCTTTCATGAGGCCCATCTGTATGATTTTTGTCTTCTCTTGTCTGAGAGACTTAATGAACTGATTCATCATAGACATTTTCCAATTTGCTCCCAAACGACATCTGCCAGAATGGAAATTGGAGACATATACAACGTATTCTAGTGCTATCTTGGCCAAGATTGTTAGAATAAGTTGTTTCTCTTCTGTAGATTTGTCAATACCATATTCACCCAATCTCAATATCATAGATTTAAATTTAGTAAAGAAATCATGTATATTATCAAAACTTTTAGGGTCTAAGGTATTCAACTCTACCTGAAGCATATGACCGTGCATCTCATACTTCTTTGAAAAGAGTCCTTCCAAGGTGGTCCAAATCTCATTTGGAGTCTTTCATGTGGCAACATGAAACCATAAATCAATGGATATTAAATCAATAAGTAGTCATATGTCCTCATCCTTACCATATGTTCTTCTCAAGCGCTGATGTAGGTTCTATTTCTATCGCTATCGTGAAATTATACAGTCCTTTTCTTTTGCGTTGGAATGCGGCCTTAGTATTCCATTAAAAATAGTTGTATGGTGTGAGTATTATCACTATACGTTATTGAATAACTTTCATCATCTCCATCCCTGCTATTGATTATGAAAAGATCATGAAAACCCAGATCGTGGATTCCAAGATAAGACTGACAATGCTATGGCATCTATAGATATGATAAAACAACTATACATCCTAACATATAATGTGGGTTCTCGATATTTTTGGTGAGCATGAACATCCCTATGTCATACGTCTTTGGTCAAAATTGCAGCCCAACCCAGATCGTGGATTTCAAGATATGGGTGTTTTATTGCAGAAAACCAATTTTCTTGAGGTAGACTAAATCATCGCACCCAAGAGAAGGATACAATGCGACTATGTCACACCCTAGAAATGGATAGGGTGCGTCGATTGTCGAAAAATAAATGTCACACCCTAGTGAAGAATACAGTGCAACGATGTCGCACCTTGGCTGTGTATAGGCTGCGACGATTCCTGTTTTTGTTTTTCATAAGTTTGAGTGCGACCGTCGCACCCTAGCAATGGATAGATTGTGTTGATTCCAATTGTCACACATTTTGATAGCGATAGGCTGCGAAGATGGAGGAAACTAGGTTTAATCAATAATTAAATCCTCTTTCTCTCTTCTCTGGCGTGTCTAGGTTTCTCCAAGCAGCTCGGCTCTGATACCATGTCAGTGTTTCATGGAAACCTGCACAGGAGACCTAGCTAAATCATACACAAACAAAGCTTATCAAGAAAAGGAAGAGAGATAAAATATGAAGAATGAAAATCAATGTATATTATGATCTGTTCAATGAGTGAGTGAATTTATGTTAGGGTACTAACCAACACATAGGTAGAACAATATATTCGGATGTAATAAAGGTCAATATTAATAAGGCCTTGCAATAAAATAGAATAAGTCGAATGTAAGAAGACCTAATAGAATCTTCTGCTTATAGAAGGATCTTCCTCTAGATGCTTCTTTTGATAGACATATTTAGTATAAATAGGACTCGAGGGTATGAGAACCCTAACTTGGATATTATTGTAATAAAGCTCTGCTCGACTGGAGGTTACCCCCTCGAAGAGGCCCGTGAACATTTCTCTCAGAATCAAAGTGTTATTTATGTTGTTATTCTTATATCATTTCAGTGTTATTGTGGTGATTGTTCTAGTTATATTGTTTTTATTCTTCCATTTCTATCACTTTATTTATGTTCTGCATACTTTTTATATCTGGCATAATACAAGTGCTATCAGAGCACTTTCCTCGACAAAAATTGTGGGTAATTTTTTTTTCAGGGTAGAGACGTATTCTAACATATTTAAGCCACAAAGATTTGTCGTTATGTGCATAAACCCACAGTTGAGGGATTCATACACACAAGAAATACAATTGGTACTTAAGCACACATCTGTTGGCCACCCTCGTAACCCATGTTGGTACCCCTTTGAGTGGTAGTGCATCAGACAACACCTATGTACGGAATGACCTAGATTACCTTAAGCCCTCTTTAGATAAACCAATCGGTCGCCTAAATTATATAGTGCCATCGAGAACAACACTCGGGAAGATACTCTCTAGTACCTGGGTAGTCAGGTAGTATGGCTAAGGGTACAGTCTAGCTGATCATTATCATATCTTTCATTATTTCTATAGATCTACGCATATCAAACCTTATTTCTTCTAGTTATGCCTAGGTTTTCAAACTAGGACAAAATTTATCAAACATACCTAGATCCATACTTTCAAAAAAAAAAAAAAAATCACTTATCTTACCTTTATCAGAGAACAAAGCTTCCAGATCTTACCTCTTTTCTTCATATCTCCCTCCTCTCTTAGTATAGAACTTTGTAATTTGAATAGAATACTACGCACTAAAGAAACAGATCTAAGCACAGAGCTTTCCTTTTTTTCCTCAATTCCCAGCAATCACAGTTTTCGTCCCGGCAATAGAACCATTTGTTGGCACAGGGGCAGACCCAAGGTTCAACGCTTCAACATCGCACCAACAAAACCCTAACTACCATCCCTTTCAGAAACACCTTCGAAGCAGATGAAGTATCACCTGAGGTAGAGGTAGAGGTGGTTGCAGGACTCGGATGTCTACAACCTAGTTGGGACACAGATGTGTGATTACAACACCTTAACAGAGCAGTTAGTGGTTGAAATTCATTAGAACTTAGCCTTTGTCTACAACGTAGATAAACCCTAATTACAATGCAACACAGTGTTCAATGAGATTCAACACCTTCAAGCACTAAGCACATCAACATAGATCAGATCTAGCATCTTATTCACTTCATTTGGCACTAAGCTATCATATTCATAAAAGCATACATCATTTCACTAAGAATTTAATCATATGGACCATAAAAAAACCATAATGCACAAAGCAACCATAACACATGATATGCGTGGTTCACCCCCAACCTAGGGATACGTCCACCAACTCTTCTTCTCTTTATTGTCTTATGTCAATCTTCTACTTGCACAGAGCCACGAGGTCGTACTTGGCATAGGACAGGAGATCTGCACACACTCTGCCAGATCCTCCGTCCCTGAAGTAGGTTACAGCACAAAGCCTTTACACAAACTCTTACAGTCACTTTCACTTAGCCTTGCAAGCCTCACACAATATGCACAAAGCATTTACAACTATCACTTGCACTTAGCACATTGTCCTTTACTTGCCCTTTTTTCCCCCTTTACTTACATCACCTAGATTTCTATTTATACATTAAAAAATGTCCTAGGCATGGGTAAACCCATGGGCCGACATCCCCATACCCGTTATATAAGCCCAAAACCCAAAAATCTTGTGATCTCCGCTTCGACTTGCGCTCTTCCTTCGACAACCTGTTGAAGTCCCAAAATAGGTCAAACCTGACCAAGGATCTCCAAAACTTGGTCAAGGGCTAGCAGGGAGGATAAGAAATTATTGAACAGGACCAATGGGTGGTACAACACAACAAATTTTAGGGAACCATACATGTACTTAATGGAATTGATTTTCCGATTGTATGGAGAAAAGGATTGCTCAAGATTTTCAGAAGTCTGGATGCCCTGGCATATATGGTCGTGGTATCTAGAAGTAGCTTCAAATGGGGGGACATTATTTCAAATAAATTGAGCATCACTATTAAACAGGCTCAAGAGACAAAAGAAGGTGAAACACCATTCTTTTTATAGCATCCTTCTTTCTAGAGGTGATTTGTGTGAGGAATGTTTTCTCAGGTATAAATTTGAGTTGGCATGTTGATGAGTTACCTGTACATGTGTATTTTAGTATCATATGGGAAAAAATTATAAGGAATTTTATGCCATGATATGTGATGAGTTCATAGCCATGATACATTTTATTATTTTATGACAAGATTGTCCAAGAATTTTAGTAGCAGCCAAGCAAATGATATCCAAAGTAGGACATTGGTATCTAGAAGGAAAGAACACTTATATCAGGGTTTTTGGAGCTACCGATGCTCCATATTTTATCCCTTCTTATGTCCTGAACCATTTGGTGTTTGGGGGAATATGCTACCAGACCATTTTACATGGTTTCAATGCATCTCTGGTGAAGGATACGAAGAGGGATTTTATACCCTACGGTTTCTATATCAGGTATTATATAGTAAAAAACACTACACATGCCAGACAATAAGTTATGAGTTGTTTGGATTACAAGTTCCCTACAGGCCAGTTTCGAAGACATGATCCCAAAGGGATAGTACCCCAACACATAGAGAAATTGATGTTGCATTGGCCTTATGCTCACAAAATTTATGAAGTGGACCTCTTCACTAAAAATGATCAAGATTGGGAAGAGATTCTTCTAAGAAACAAAAACCTAGAAATTACCAAGTTTAAAGCTATGTCAGTGCAAGAACAATTTCCAACATTAGAGATTACAGGAGAGGAATCTATCAGAGCACGAGATGAAGTTAGAGCAGTGGAGGCAACAGAGTCAATAAGAAGAGGAATAATGCTCCTTACCGAGGAAGAAAGGCTTATGCAAGTAGTGATTCAGACCCCTTTTATTTAAATTTTAGAGCCTCCAAGGATTGTCTCAGTTGATACAGACACTCATGTAGTAGGGAAAAAACTACGGAAACAACTCCACTAGAGGGGATCATCGCTTAGGTCGAACCAGGTTTGCTACAAACCCAAATGGAGCAACCTACAATAACTAGAATGCCACAAATATCATCAAGGGCACCAGACATAACATGTTTACTCATGGTCCTTGTCTATTTAATAACCATATATCATGATGATAAAGGTTCAGTAACAATTCACATAGCCCTGATACTTATCACTTACGAGGAAGCTCCAAGAGAAATGACTTCCCCAGCCGTAGAAGGACTATTACTGGATTCAGAAAGAAGGGACATAGCCATTGAGAACACCCATGTGAGTGTGATTGTTCCACAACATGAAATTTATCTTTTAGAAAAGGTAAGGCCACCTCGTAATTATGCGAATACTGATAATGAACAACCTAATATAGAAGATACAGTGACTTCAGGTTTTCCATTCAATTCCTCACTTCATATAGTAACACCACCACCTGGAATTGACCAACAGAGAGCTTCATCACCAAAAATCACAGGGAACATTCCCTTTGAAAAATTGAGAGAGGCAACCAGCAAGATAGAGAAATCACCTATAACTTCCATGCAAGAGCAGACATTAACAAAAGATGACAGCAGTCAAGTGCCTACCATGGACAAGGGGAAGGAACCTTCTATGAAAAATTTCTACACAACAGGGAACTTGGGAAATAATCTATCTTGTGGAGATCAACAAATTCCTGAACTGGTTGACGAGGTTGTTCATGTGTAGGCCATCTTCTATGACAAGAAAACAAATCCAATGATGAAAATAACTGTAAAAAGAAGGAGGTTGACTTTAGATAATACTTTGTTTGTAACCACATAAGAAACTTTATTTGACACAGAAAATACCAAGGTGAGAGAGTTGCTTAGAGCTAGGATGGCTATAGCTGATGCCACCCTAGACAGATCAAAAAGGGATGAACAAGAAGCTACCACCATGAGAAAGGAGTTAGAGCATATTCAACATCAAGCAGAGTATTATCAGGACACCACTCACGAAAAAATACTTCTTAAAGGTGATTTCATGGAAGTATACGATCAATTCAAATTAGAAAGAGATATTTTCATGGCCTAGATGGAAGACTATTAGGAAGACATATTTATGGGACTGGTGACCTACAAATACATGCAATGATGGTATGAAAAGGCATATCAAACTTTGTAGTGGATCGAGCACATCAGAAAAGTGCAGGCGAGCCGAGACACAGAAAAGAATGGTATTAGGGTACTCACAGATTACAGTATCACCAGAATACATAGAGAAGCAGAACACTGGACGCAAATGGTACAATAACCTCATCAGAAAAATTAAAGAAAGATGGGAAGAATGTGTGAAAAGATGGGAGAAAATAAAAAATGAAACGATAGATGTCCATCTATCAGAGTTCAGCCAACCTAAGGATTTCACATACTTGTGTGGCATACTCAGGAAACACACTGAACTAGATCAGGCATCTAAAGAGAAAATCTCTCAGATGTAGACCCTTTTCCCATGACAGATGAAGAAGTTCATGAATCTCCCGATCAGAGCATCAACATTTTTGTAGTGACTAAGTACCAAGATGGAAAAATACAAAAAATGTGTGGTGGAGATGAAAGATATTGTTAGCGCACCAATGGATCAACACATATTTCCTGATGCCAACATGTGAAGAACTCTTTTACCAGTGGTCTAAATATGAGAGGAATAATCCGCTGGAGTAGAACATCAAGAGAACTAGAGATAATAGGATAAGGGCACATGAATTAATTCCACTTTGCTTTTGTTTACTTGATAAGAGTCAATGTAGTAGCTATTTTTAGGTTATTTACTTTTATAAATAAGAAGATCGTCCATGTATGAAGGGAGATGGTTTTTGCATAGAAAAGAGGATTTGTTTTGTAATAGAACTATTTCTCAGGCCAATATTATTGAGTTTAGAAGTTTTGTGTAGAAGAAAAAGTAAATTTTCATCCAAAGTGTGAATGTGATTGAACCTGTGGATTGTTTCCATTCTCAACTCTACATTTGTTGTTGTATTGAGTAAGATCTGTTATAATATTTCTTAAGTTATCTTAGAATACCTTACAATTCTTTACTTCAAGTTGATGAAAAGGATAATAAAAAATGTTTAACATGTGATGTGTGGCAAGGTGTGGTGAAATAAGTTTCTAGCCTATCTTTATTCCATGTGTACTCTTTCTCCAAACTTTCTCTCAAATCGTATCTAAGGGTCTAGTAAAGTGACGATATTATTTTCCAATATAAACCTAACATAGTTGTTGTTTTCATACCCAGGCAGAGAGGTTCTCCCAAGGCCTGGTCCTCTCCCAGATAGATAAATTTGTTTGTCTATCAATACATTATAAAATATTGTAAACCCAAAAAAGAGAATTGATCCATTAGGAGGAAATACTTTAAAGGTACATAGATATATCATTGTTAAAGCCCATCAAAACTTGTCAGATCAGTGATCTGGAGAATTGTGCTACTATAAAACACTGAAGAGTCTTATTGGGCCTCACTAGTGGGCACAATTCCTATTGTTGAGACAAATGGAATTTGGATCCCTCAACAACAAGCTAGGTAATTAGGAGGATGACTGATTAATCTATGGCACATTGATTCGATCGGATTTAGGAGGAAACAACGGGGATTTATAACCAATGCAAAGTAAATGTCCCACTTTTCTATGGACTACATAGTGGTTTCTATTTATGATTACTTGTGTTCCAATGGTCAGCCATTTGTTTGGAAAAGACACTTCAGTAAATACACATCATGCACTTGTCCTTCAAGTAATTCGATCTCTCTGCTTTATTTATGTTTCAAACATTTTGCAGTGAAATGCCTTTATACTTAGCGTTTTTTCAAGTTGTGCAGTATCTTTTGTTGTTGTGATATTTCCATACTCTTTATAGGGATATAATATGAAAATAAAATGATTACTCTCTTTTCAATCCTTGTATGGAAAATCCACCCTTTAAACCCTTGTACTGACAATTCATACCACTTATGGTCTAGCATTGGCGCACTTGGGTACCTCAACACTTCTATAGTAGACACAACTATATCATCTGCACTTCTGCACAGGTGTATGCCTCGTAGAGATGACACTTGGTTTATTTAACACTATTGGGTATCCATTTTGACATCCACGAATACCTTACTTTTGTGACCTATATTGAATATGTTGCCTAAAACTGAGTAATCTATTCATTTTTCTCAATGATAAACTCATTTGGCCATATCTTGGTGTACATGAGGTGATAAATGTTTAACCTATGATTTTCATGGTTTATTGATAGTTAGAACAATTATCTATGTGATTTATTCCATCTAATATCCTTGTTGTGGAAATTGTATTAAGATAGAGTTCTAAGATGACACTCAAGGTCATTTGGTACTCACACTCCAAGTCATCTGGTACCAGAAGGTTCTACAGTCATTCGGTACCTACACTCATCCAATACTCACACTCCAATTCATCTAGTACCATAAGGTTCTATAATCATCTGGTACCTATGCTCATCTGGTACCTGCATTCATCCGGTACCAGTGTTTATTTGTCACCTGTGTTCATCCGGTACCAACATCCTACATGCATCTGGTACCAGATATAGTTCGAAAATTTGGAATGCTTCTAGAGGAAAATAGGGTGCATGGGTTTTTTCCAAAGTGACGTCGACATGTGGACACGTGTGTCATATTTCACCCATCTTGCACGTGTGGACCTCCAACTCAGAGGGAATGATTCTGCAAAAAATTAGTAAAAATCTCAAACTTTCAACTTATGCCTCGATTTATGTGTAGATGGTATCAGATATATAAATTCTACGATATGGTATGAGTGGTTTGATTTGTGTTTTTTAGGTTCAGTTCTTACATTCACATTTCATTTCATTTGCATAGTTTGAAGTAGGTTTTTTTTTCTATGTGTTTGATTATTTTCCCCTTTAGCTAGTTTTCTTTAATTTGTCTTTTCCATAGTTTAAATTTCCTGCACTTTACTTCTTGCACTTGATTTTATTTCTCATACCTTTGGATTCCTTGCACTTTAATTTCACATAGATTCAATCACCAAAGGACAAATTAAGGGTATAACTCATGAGATATGGCCTCCTCGTGATGGGATTCATCCCAAGGTGTTAGTTCATTTCTTGTCACTTGAATTCATTTATGTTTGCTTGTTTCTTTTATTGCATTTAAGTGTGGATCTGCTATAGGAAATAATCATTGAAGGACACAAAACTTAAGTAAGATACTCATGATTAATCACAATAACATCACCGTGAGTGCATGAAAGACTATGATATAAGACTTTATATCACTAAGTTATTTCTATGTCCCAATGATGAATCCTTAGTGTTAATTTCATCCAATTTGTTTTACTTTGCTCAGTTTGTTTATATTGGCGTCGGCTTTAGATTAGGCTAGACCAGGCTCCAATCCTACATTTCATGTGCTTTCACCTTGAATCTTACGAGCCCCGGTTGATAATTTAATGTTGGGAATTAATAGTCCATATATTTATCCCAACATTTTAGCGTCATTGTCAGGGAGGTGCTAAAGGGATTAGAAGTCTAGGTAGGTAGTTTTCATTTTAAATTAAATGGATGACCTAAGGGATGAGATAAGACGATAAGACATGAGGGAAGATCCCACACATCCATTTTAGTGGGGTTGCTCCAAAGTTAGGTTGTCCTCTCCCTTTCATGCAGAAGTGTTTCTCTTTTAATGCAAGTTTGTTCTTCCTTCTTTTATGCAAAAGTGTGTTTGTGTTTATGCAAATTTAGTTTTATTTATGATGAGATGACTTGTGTGAACCGACAACCTGGTGACAATAGGGTCCCAATAACACAATGAGTTCAATTTTGGCGTGTTTTATTTTTGCAATAGTTGTAATTTTTTAGTTTTAAAATTCATATATTTGATGATAAATCATTTTTTGGGTGTTGTAAGAACCCCTGAGTACTAATTTTTATTGTGAGAGAGGGACCATCAACCAGCTAGAGTAATTCATGGATGATCAAGAGCTTGAAGAATTTTCATCCAAGAACTTTCTCACATTCTAGTAGCAACTGGGATATCCACCTCTCAAGAAGAGCATATCTTGACAGTAGTCAATATTTTCAGAGATTGTCGGAAGAACCACAGTATTTAAGACATCTGGTTGTCGACGTTTCGGATCCATAACAGGATCCATCATCAGGACCAAAAAAGTCTGAGAAAGATAGTGAGAGAAGAGCCTATATTAAATAGTGATGAGGCGGGTGAAAGCACTGCGTTTTGGCTGGGTGAAACCCTCTTTTTAGAAGAAATTTAGGGTTGACCGGGAGTTTTGGTAAAAACCCTATTAATTTTATGTTGATTAAGGTTTAATAATGAGGAAACCTTAGTATTAAGGAGGTACAATTAATCTAAGCGATGATAGTTTTGTCAAAATTAATGTTAGTTAGTTGGAATAATGAGGTAAACCCTAGGTTTTAGGAAGTTGGTGTTTGTTTGACT